>BHFT01002020.1:6793-40159 GCA_004320025.1 Laticauda laticaudata | reverse complement strand
GCCCCTTTTGAGAGCGGATAACAACGGATGGAACATTTTGCTCATCCGTTGTGTCCGTTTTGCATCCGTTGGGCAGTTTGACAGGGCCTTAAGTAGGGTTCCACCCAGAAGAAACCCTGCATAACTCTTCTCAAGATCAGTGAAATTCAGCAATACACTTCATCTGCTGCAATATTCTTTCTTCTTGTGATTAAAACAGGAAAAGGCAGAGCAGTTTTGTCAAGGTATCACTTTAGCAGGGGTGTCAAACTTGCATTGTCACGTGACTTATTGCAACTTTTTCCCTGTTTTACTAAACCGGGCATGGGTGTGACCAGCGCATGACACATCTGGCTTGCAGGCCGCGGGTTTGACAACCCTGTTTTGTTGCATAGTGCACATTCAAATACTTGCATGAAAAGTTCACCATTTTTATTGTTGTTTCTGTTTTTTGAATAGCAGCTTCATAAAACATGCCGATTCATGTTTCTTTTATAAATATTTCCTTTCTCGAAAAAAGGGTTAGTTTAGAACTTAGTTTATTTTACATTTACATTATTCACAGTTGCAAAACTTCCACACTGAAAATGAAAGAAACAGAGTAATGTAATAAAACAGAAAAGGAGGATGGTCATCATAGTGGAACAGAAATAGGAAGCCTTCACACAGATAGCCCACAATATGCCCTCACTCACAGCCTGAGGAAAAAGTCTTCATGATTCATTTAAAGGCGTTCAGGGTTGAATCTAATAAAAATCTTGTGCTGTTCCTGAGGACAAGTTATCTGGATTACACTGTTTAAAGGCTGGGACCACAGCATGTAGATTCTGTCCAATCTTATAGGACAGGCAGAAACCATAATGTTATATATTATATTGTTTCTGCAATGTATACAAAATTGCAGAGACCATGTTAGAAATGGAATCAAAAACCATTCACAGGTAATAAAGGAGAAACTCTTGACAGGATCACAAGATTCTGTTATATCAAACAATTGAGTTCTACTACTTGCTGAGTTTATTTCCTTACCTGGTCCACTTTAAATGGTTGATATAATGGGAGAGAAATGTTCTCTCAAATAATTATGATCTATAATTCATAAGTCACTTATTGCTTTCTCTCCCCCTCCCACTTCTCTACATTTTCTTCTTAAATCAATCTCTTTTTCAAAGGTTTAACTTGTCTGAAATTGGCAGACATGACTCATTTAAAGGGAAATGGGGGAGAAGTATGGGCATTTTAGTTGCCATACATGTACATGCTTTCCTAACTGAATGAGGATATTGCCAGAACTGATCTGACTTATGGAATATGTATTGTACTAAGCTGTTGAACTGTACCAGCTGACATTTAAAATCTGGCCAGAGATTTAAACAAAGTAATACAACAGTATGTCTTAGATTCTGTTAACTGGGAAAAAAAAAACTTCTCTACTTTCTTCCACTATGATCAAAATGATCTATATGTTATTATAAAAAGCTGACTTTTGCAGTTTGCTTGGATTGCATAAAATATATTTTCCCAAATATTTAAAAGTATATGGAATTAAATATATCCATATGCATATGCAGTTATTATATTGGATATAACTAATTGGTTAGAATTACCTTTGAGTTTCTGGGGTAAGATTTATGTAATCAAAATGAATTTAACCTCTAGATATATGTACATTTTAAGATGGATTTCTATGTCCATTCCTATTAGATATTTTATGAAGGTAGTTAAAATATTGTGAAAGTTTTAATGGCAGCACAAGATCCCTTGATTTTCTCTAGTTAAACTGAGATTGACTTATGTGGATGCTCTATTTAATCTCTCAGATTTTAACTTTATCACTGAATGCTTACTTTAATGTCCAAAGTCATGCGGAATGAATCTTTTCTTGATTATTATTCCTTCTGAGCTCATTAAGAGAGCCAGTATTGGATTCCTTTGAAATCTTGATAAGTTCTTGGGTCAACTTACAGGAAGCAAAATATGATTTTTCCAGCTTTGAAAGCTGTTACACATTTCTGCATTAATTATAAGGTAAGCTGTTATTCAGATTTACATCAGAAGTTGACATTATAGAAGTTGGAATTAACATCTTGAATAAATTGATCAACAAGAAATATTTAAACAATTTTCATAGGATATGTTTTGAGTATAACGTACACATTCGCTTAGCAATATGGGCAATTAAAGAACGTATTGTTAGAATAACTTGGCCTGCCTGCTTTATTAGCTTTAGAGGAACCTAAAACAGTTAGATGCTTAAGAAATGATGAATTTGAATTCATACAGTTTGGCTTTTTAGGGTTTTTTTAAGTGACTCACCCAAAATCACTCAGCTAGCTGCTGCCTTAACCATTAGTGCCAAATTAACAATTAACATTGTTTTACATTTATTTATAAAACATCTAAAGCCCATGTCACACCGAACCAACGGATGCAAGGAGGATGTAAAACGGACAAAAAACCTTGCCATCCGTTCGAAAACGCGATGTACTCGTTTGGCTTCCTCTCTATCGCATTACTCAGCATCCGTTCTATTGACGTTTTCAATCCCGCCCGCAAGAGGTCGCCAGAAAAGTTTGGGGGCTGCCTAAAACTTTTGTCGAGGGAAAATGATATGCCAGTTTCGTCTGGTTCTGGGGTCAGTCCCGCAAGGCAAGTACCGCGTACGCATTGCGCATCCGCATCGTTATGCATGCGCGCTATATTCCGCACCGCATTCGCATACGGGAATCCGAGGGACTACGCATGTAATCCGGTTATGCTATGTCCGCTAATATCCGTGCGCATCTGCGCAACTCGAATCGCGCGCCGGACGCAGAGGAGGAGCGGAACTGGATCCTAGACGGATGCAGAATCGGAAACAAAGCGTTTAAAACGGAAAAAAACATTCGCAGAGGGGATCTATCTCGGATTATGGATGTCTGCAGGGATGCCTAGAGGATCCTAGAGGATGCCTAGAGATGCAAAGGGACACCTTTACTGCCTATAAAAAGGGGAGGCATACTCGTCTGCATCTCACTTTCAGAACAGCAGCCCAGCGAGTGTGGACCTCTGCAGCCTTCATCTGGAATCTTCCTCTCCACAGCCATCCAGTCATGTCCACGCATTTGGATTGCAACAAAGTCCTTTCGGCAGCCACCATCGTTCTGGCAATCAGTGCAAAGCCAATCTGCAGGCCTCTGTGAACTCTCACACGAGAAGAAATGGAGGCCACCCCAAAAGAGTCTGGATCCGAAGGATGGTTCGCAAGAAGAGCATGAGGACTGGACTGTACAACAGCTGGATGGTGGAGCTCAGGAAAACGACAGGCAACTCGGCCATTCCAGAAACTTCCTGAGGGATGCCTCCAGCCATGTTTGACGAATGTTGGGCAGCGCCTGACACCGGTCCAGGTTGACGCAATGCATTAACACCAGCTTCTGCCCAGCTGGAACCTCGGGCTCAGGTTGGCACTTCACTCTGTGCCACACTGGCCCTCAGGACTCCTACAGGAGCATGCAGTACGGCTGGAGGTGCCATCCAACACCATCCAGCATTGTGGTCAGAGAAGTGGTTGGCAGGCCATCATCGAAGAATCAGGAGGAGCTCCTCCAGTACCCCCTCGCACTGAAGAAGGCTGGAAGAAGTTGCAGAGGCAGTGGGTATCAGAAGTGGAACTTACCACGACCGTTGGAGCCATAGATGCGAAGCAACGTGGCCTGCAAAGAACTCCAACCAAGACTTAGGTCCCACTTTATTCTCAACTCCAAGGGCTCTTTCAGCATGCATCTCTGTCGCGCCATGGTCGATGCCTGCCTGACAGATTTCCATGTAAGATATGAGCTTCAGGAAACGGCTCATCTTCAAGATGCCCAGGTATAACAACGCCAGTCACCTCAAGGAGGAGCTGGAAGGCCAACCTCATCCTGGGCTTCCAGATCCAGAACCCCTGCCCAACGACACATAAGATGTGCCCTACTCATTCGTGGGGGATGACGCCTTCCTCCCTCACGAACCTATCCTGCATGAAGCCTACACTTCCAGATGCCTCACCCGTGAAGAGAGGATCTTCAACTACAGGCTGTCCAGGGCAAGGCGGGTGGTGGAGAATGCCTTTGGCTATCCTGCAAAAGGTTCAGGTACTTCTCACACACATGCAGCATCGCCCAGAGACTGTGAGGAGGAATCATAGAAGCCTTTCCTGCACAATCAACATGCGCACCCGGTACCCATTCTTGCAGAACAGGTCCGTGGACCTCCAACAAGGCAATGGGGACATGGAGCCTAGGGAATGGAGGCAAGGCAAAACTTGATCGACACTGACGGATGTGCAAGGCCACAGGAAGAGCCTCACATGAACGCGGAAGAAGCAGCGCAACCTCCCTGGGACAACTGGTGCAACTCCCAGCTGGAGCAGTGGAGTGGCAAGACAGGATGATAGGATGCTTAATGGATGCTTCCTTCAGCCTGTCTCATCACACGGATGAGATTGTGCCATGTATGTTGAGTGGCCTACAATGAACAGGGGCGTTTAAATAAAGAGTTGTGTTTATGTTGACATGTGTGGATGATTATTACATTATTATTGATAATAAGGGCCAAGAATGTGGCAGCTTGGGAGGGTGGACTCCATTACAGTCCACTATGGCTTGCACTGGAGGTTATTCTATCCCCACAGCTTTACTGAGATATCCCATGTACACATCCCAACAGGTATCCCGCCATCCGACCTACTGCTATCTTAACCCATCCCACACAAGCATGCAAAGGCTTAAACCAATTTCTAAAAGTTTACAGCAAGACTTTATTAAAAAAAAAGAAATGAAAGCAAGTGTGTGAATCATAAATAGAACTTATTAACAAGAAACTAATACAAACAAAAAGAGTTCCTGGCACTCCTCTTGGTCGCTCAGTCTCTAGGGCGTGGAGTAGGGTGCAGGTGTGTGGAGGTGGCTGGTGCTGGCAGTGTTGTCATCAGCTCCTCCAGAAGCAGAAGCAAGCAGAAGCGCCCAGCCCAGAAGAGCGCGAGCCCGTGCTGCAGAAAGCCCCAGCAGGAACCAGAGTGAGGGCCAGGGGCCGGGATGGTAGCCCTGTCCCTCTTGTCAGGGCTGGCAGCAGATGGCTGGAGGCTTGCTGTGCTTCCGCCATGGTTGTGGGGTTGCTGGCTTGGTCCAGGGGAGCGCTGTCAGGAGAAATAAGGCTGGCAGCAAGGCTGGCAGGGAGGCTGGCAGCAAGGCTGGAGCATGGCTGGTTAGCCCGGACGGAGCAGGCACTGGACATGGCAGACCATGGCAAGGCAGGGACAGGCAAGGCAGTCATGTGTCTGGCAGCAGGTCTTTTCCTCTGAATGGCGACCTGCTTCCGGAGCTGCTTACATTATATCCACGGGGCTGACGCAATCATCCCCCTGCATGCGCAATTAAGCCAGGCATCCACTAGGCTTCCACTGTCCATCCACTAGGCTTCTTGATGTTCTGCTCTGCATCCACTTCATGCACGCTCTGCATCGCCTTCTGTATCCACATCCGCTTTGCTGAGGTCCCCCGGAAGCCTTGCGGATGTGCCATCCTTGCGTCGTCCATCTGATTTCCTCCGCTGGGCTTCCGTTCCGCATCCGCTTTGCATGCCACACTCCTGCGTCCTCCCGCCCTGTTATCCGCTGCGGTTATGCAAAGTTTTGCCCCTTTTGAGTGCGGATAACAACGATAACAACGGATGGAACATTTTGCTCGTCCGTTGTGTCCTTTTTGCATCCGTTGGCCGGTGTGACATGGACTTAAGCTTCTGTAGTGGCAGTACCGAAGATCATTGTTATTTAGAAGAGTTTAGCAACATATTTTGATTTTTCTTTCATACTAAGAAAAGTCTAGTGCCTTCGAGTTCATTCCAAACTGTTTTGTTTAACTCCTGTTTACTGAGTGAAGGAAAAGGGTTGATCTTCACATTGCTACAAACCTGTGAAAGTCTCAGACTTTTAGTTCATATTCCAGAGTCATGTGCCACTCAGTCAAGATGGGGTCTTGCAGCTCATGACTATCGCAGGGCATGGTGTCATGTTGTCATGGTGCCAGGCTTTGATATTATTTTATTTATTTATTTATTCATTCATTCATTCAGTTTCTATTGCCACCCATCTCAGTGAACGGTCTTCGGCAGCTTACAATTCTTGTTTGATGGGAATTTCTGCACGAACCTGCTATTGGGTGCTATGGAAACTGGATATCCTTGGGGGTATCTCTGCTATCATTATTTGACAGCTGATAAAAAATTGGGTATTGTCTTGCTTAATATGCATGCTTTGGATGTTATATCTTTAAAGCTGTTTGCTCGAATTAACAATAAAACTTAAATTTTCTTTATTCACTGCTGGGCTCATTGTCTCTGGATCCAAAAGAGCCAATTGGATGGGCACCTGATCACTGCCCTGCCAAACAATCAGAATTAAAAAGTAGAGATAAAAACGGAATTAAACAAGATTCAAGTGAAAATGTTAAAAAGTTAAAAGAGATGGAGAGAGTACCATCAAATTATTGAAGATACAAAACGTCATCGTGTTATTTCCAAAAAGTGGGATTTGATATTGTCAGGTTCCAAAGAAAAGAGAGGTTTGTTTAGGTTCTTTCAAGCATTTCCTTTATTATTGCTCTCTTCTAAACAGAAATTTTGCCAAAAGCAGACTATTTGCATCATCAAACATATATTCTGAGAACTCCCAGGTAGCAGCCATCTTCTTGACTATTTTCCCCACACAAACTGGCTAAACATCACTGTCTTTTGTTCTTCTGGGATGCAGTCCCTCCTGGGAATCCAGAGAACATTCCACAACAGATATTTTATGAAGAACTTTGGCTCTATTGAGTCTAGGAATTAGGTAAGAAATCATTTTGTGCAAGTGGAAAAAAGATGGTCCTCCACATATCAAAGAGTGGATTTAAGATATATGTTTTTTAATTGATTTTTGAGATCTCCTTTATAGATGTAACAAGATGTTTGTAGAGTTCATTATATGGTAAAGGATTAGGCAGGTTGTATGTTAATATTAATAACATTTTTCTTCTTTTTAGATTTTAGTTTATTTATAACACTTCTATATGCTTGTTGACCATAATCACTGCTGCAATTTTCTTTATTTTTGTTTCTTAAATTCAGTAATAAAAATAAGGTACATCTGCCTATGAGAAGCATAGTACTGGATTTTTCTGGATCCCTGTTAGCTTGATTTTCCTTGTTACCTTTTAAGTTGTACCTATCATGTACCCATTGCCATTAAAATAAACTGATTATGTTGCTTATAATCATGGAAGTCACCCTAGATGACCATTTATAAAGCAGCTTTATTTTATCTCTGATTTTAGATTAGCATTTAGTAAAGGTTAAAGATAGCAAGGATGCATTTTATATTGCATTAAAATATTTTTTAGCAAAAGTGTCAATTTAAAAAGTTGTTTTTTAATGCTTGAAGCCTCTATATGCCAAGAACCACATCTATAAAAGATTAATGAGTTCTGAATACTTTTCATTGAATACAATTTTTAAATTTATCTCAATGTTTTAGTGATTTCCATGTTTAACAATCTAATTGCTAAACAACACCTACACCCAATGTGTAGAAGTATCACAGATGATATGGTATCAGCAAGCATGTATGCAGATAGCCATAGCAAGGGAAAGATATATGCAAAAGTCAGATATTATACCTGAAGATTTTTCAGCCTTACTGGAAAATCATCCAGATTAAATGAAAAATGTTAATTAGTTTGATAGCAGTATTTTTACATTTTGCCCAAATAAATCCATTTCAAAGTGCAGCTAGAACAAGTAGAAATGGTTTCTTAATTAAATGTGTTTAAGTTAATCATCTGAAAAACCCAAATGCTATGCTTTTTGTCTGGCTCTTCTATCACATAGGCCAAAATGGAATGTTTCAGTCAGCTATTTAAATAATTTAACTTAATAGGAAGAAAGCTGAAGATGTACAATTTTTTTGTGAAATAGGCTTGATCTAGTAAGCAAAAAAGCCTTAGGACAGCATCTGGTGAGAGTTCTATTTTCATATTTTTAACAGAGCCTTCTTACCCCCATCAGGGTTATGATTCAATCCCTTTATTCTTTTTCTTTCTCCCTTTCCTCAAGGATTCAGTCTGTTAAGTCTGGACATTCCTGGTTCTCTGTCATTAATCCATATTGTTTTAAAAATGGGAACACAAACATATAAAAAATATTCCTTATCTTCTGCATCTTTAAAATTAACAGATTATGGCATGAATTTTTGTGCATTAAACCCAAGCTTTATCAGGTGCATTTGATGAAACAATTGATATTTCAGAACAGATACAGTTAATAATATTTTAGAATGTGAAAGTAAAATAAATGCAAAATTTCAATTCCAGTTTTTTAGTCATCCTTTTATTCACCATTCCTGACCTTGAATATTTTCTTAATTGAACTTCTAAAGATAAGATCTGCTCTCTAGGTCTTAAGAATATTTTCCCTTTTGCTTTTGCACATCCAGTTTATTTATACAGCTGAATAAGGTTTTTAATGTTGCCTATTCTGACACATATTTTATCTGTGTCAAATATTTGGAGGAAAAAGAATGAAATCAGGATATATTGTCTATAAGACTAGTTTCCTGGGTATAGATGCTTGTAAGAAAAATGTTAGTTAGATTGCATTTTCAGATATATTTCTGAGTCTCACATACATTTTGAAACATAATTGTTAAGGGATTATCAATATTCACATTAAGAATCCTGGCACATCACCAATGGCTCACATCTACTCCAAATTTATCCATTAAACACACCCATGAGCAACAAACTGTTCAGATGATTTCTTAGGGGAGGAGATTTGCATAAAAATGTTTTAATGGATCCTGGTCAAAGATCATATTGCTGAAACATGTATTCAGTTACAGAAAAAGGGTGGCTAAAATCCTCATTACTGTATTGGAATAAAACTTAGATTTAAAATGTCTTGGCTAAACTATATGGACAAATCCATGTTGTTTTCTTGGAAATAATACAGGATGGCTTACTCTAGCCTTTCATGACTGTTAACTGTACAACCTAGTTTATACCATTTGAGTTGTCTGCAGATTTTTCATCCCACTACTAACCAGCTTTAACCTTGTTTAGCTTTTTTGAGATCAGTCATGGTCTACTATGTGCTGCCATCTGCTGTGGCTTGGACTGGTGTACCATTACTAAATATCTGAATATGAAAAAAGAGAAAGAAAGAAAATGTATATTGGCATGAAGGGAAGGTGATATTAAAGAAAAAGTAGGTCTGAGCAGTAGAACTCTCACAATATGTAACAAATAAAGAGTGAACTGTTAGAATTTTTAAGGGGAAGAACCTCCAGAAAAATAGTGCAGAAACTAAAAGGAACAATTTTCCAAGAATCCTTAGGAACCATTCAGAAAATACAGCTGGGACCTCATAAAAAAGCAAGGTGAAGAAAAAAATGATAGAGATGAAGACTTCTCCTTCAAGCCAACCAAAGTTGCCAAAAATAATTTAAAGATAATGATCTGGGTCTGAATATGCCAGAGAAAGTTTTCCCCTGCATTTCATTAAAAAGTCCAACTCTTGTTAGATTTACATCCTAAGTGCATAATTGTTCATGTCAGAGGACTCTCTTTCAAATATTCCATTGAGCAGTTGAAGGAGGTGAGTTTGCAGAGATACTAGGGAAAGAATTCAGGGGTTGTTTTGGCAACAATATCTCAGGGAAAATATCTCTGGGGTGGTACTGGAGAGAGAAGACAAATCTTTTCCTTATGTTTGCATTCAACATGCAGAAAAATAGCAGTAAAGCAGCTAATATGCATGTATACTTATAGTATTTGACACTTAGCAACAGTAAACCATATGTACATATCGTGTGTACACACACATGCACAATTATAGCTAGATAACTAGATAGATATATAGCTAGGTAGATAGATAGATATACACATACATACACATGTGTTATAGCTTAGATAACTAGATAGACAGACAGACAGATACACACATAAGGGACAATTCTAAATATCAAAGTAGGAATAAGCAATGTCCAAAATCAGAGAATAGAGCACACCTGATATCATATATCCTATGATCAGTGAGGCCAGGCATATCTTCTTCCACTAATGATAGCTTCATGCTGTGAATTGATACTATTGCTGATGGGAGTACAATCACTGTGTCCATATGTCTTCCCAGAATGGAAGTTAGGCAAACATGGGGTCAATTTTAGTACTTAGTTGGCACAGGACTACACATGAAACGTACTTAAGGACAGAAAGATTGAAAAGTATTGTTTGGATTCATGAATGCCCTTCCTATCAGGAGTGCACTAAGCAGTAGTGGAAAATTCAGTACTTTTAAATTACATTTAAAGACACTTTATATTCCTGGATTTGCTAGCAGAGCATGACTTTAAATAAGATTTTCATTTATTAACCTATAAGAAAATTTTCTAAAAGTTTAACCAATCAAATTTTGCATCCAAATGTCAATATCAGTGAAATCAAAATTCCTCGATCTTGATTGAGATCTTCACTTCTGAGTTGTTCTGTCATTATAAACATGGAGGCTAAGGTCTCTCTGAACATGGGCAAATGGAGAAAAATATAGGTGTACATACTGATTATGTGTCATCACCTCAGTGATAACAACTCTTAATAACTACATAGATTTTTCTCCAGGAAGAGCTATCCCCAAATTTCTGGTCTTCTAACATGCACATACCACCAATCTAATTCAGTCTATCTACCTTGCTGCTACTCTTCTCTTTCCATTGAGTCCAAGCATTTTTGCTTTGAATGAGAACCCTGGCTTGATATAATTAAATGCTAAGCAATAACAGTATTTTTGTGACATTTTGTTACATATTATATTACCCTTTTATTAAATGCTATTTTTACTGGTCAGCAGTAAAGGAAAACAAAATTGCCAAAAAACATGGTGGCTAAAAACCATCAAAGTTGACGCTAGTCAGTATATGAAACTACTGAAAGACACCAAACAAGATCAGAAAGTGTGAAAAGAGCTGGTCCATAAAATCACCAAGGATCGGATATGGTTGAAAAGCTAGCATTAGCTTTATAATAATTGGCATTATTACATGCTTTGTGCAGTCTTTTTTTTTTTACTTTAAAAAGCAGGTATATGTAAATAAGCAAATAAATAAAAAATAGATATTTATAATAAACACTTTAAGTCACTTTAGTATTAATTTGTATAAATAATTTACCACTGTAATAAAGTAATACATAATAGAATCACAGTATCTCAGAGCAATTAATTTCATAATTGTCTAATTCTTTTCAGTACAGTATTTTGGCTTCTTAACTAATATATACACAGCCGCAACCAATCTTATTTCTTTGGCCTTTTGCAGTCTCACTTTATCTGAGTATCTATTATATTAGATAGATTTGTGCATCTTATCTGGATATCCTCAAGGCAATTTGAGGTTATTCCTAAACTGACCAGCATATTTATTTATTTGATTTATATTGCTACCTATTCACCCAGGGCGACTCAAGACAGCTTACACAATGTAAAATCATATTTAAAACAAAAAATAAAAACAATAAGAACTAACAAAAAGAATCAAATAAATTNAAAAATAAAAACAATAAGAACTAACAAAAAGAATCAAATAAATTAGTAAAGTACAATAGAACAAAATTTGGGAAAACAAAACCAACTCCCACCTCCCCACCCTGAAGACAGCAGGTCAAGCTAGCCATTTGATGGGTTCCATGCCTGTCTGGGTTTCCCAGGCACGTTGGCAAAACCAGGTCTTCAGTGCCTTTTGGAACTGTATTAATGAGGGGGCCATTCTAATCTCTGGGAGAATGATGTTCCAGAGAGATGGAGCCACCACAGAGAAGGCCCTTCTTCTAGGGTTCACCAGGTGTATCTCCCTCAGGGGTGGGACCCGCAACATTCCCTGCCTCCTTGCTCTAATGGGTCGGGTAGATGTCACTGGCAAGAGATGTTTCCTGAGATAACCTCAGATAATTTATCTGAGTTCCAACTCACCCTCTTATAAACAAAACCCCAAAGAAACTCTGTCCCTGATAAGTTTTTCCAAAATCCATGATGGCCCTGCTAGTGCAGGGCCATCATGGATTTTTGAAAAACTTATCGGGGATAAATAAAACTTTATCAGGGATAAAAACTTATCGGGAACAAATAATCTTTTGGATGGGGCAACAATAATCTTTTGGATGGGGCCCTGCTAGTGCAGGGCCCCATCCAAAAGATTATTGTTGCCCCATCCAAAAGATTATTTATTATGATGGAGAATGATAGGAGGAGTTCTAACTGCAAGCCTGATGATCAGATCACAATTGGTCATTCCAGGCCCTAATCGTTGTGCCCAACTAGTATGATATATGTAATACATTGGTTGCTAATGAACTCATGAGGAAAGTGGCTTCTAGGAACTGACCGGCCAATATGGAAGCTCCTGGAGAGATTGAAAAAGGAATGACAGGTCTAATTCTAATTCATATTACTAGTAGAAAATATTATCAGGAAGTATTATGGGACATGGTAGTATTGGCAAATAGTTCCCTCTTAGAATCATCATATATGACATATATTTATTTTAAAGAACCTTTATGGTGGATTTGTACGAAATTCTATGCCTGTTTACTTTAAAATATTTATTATTTTGTCAGATTTATATCTTGCTTTTTCTCCTAAACTCAAAGGATCTATTCATATATTTTTGCTTTTTATCCCCGCAATACCCTGATAGGTAAGTTGGGCTAACAGCGACTAACCTAAAGTCACTCAGTGAATTACCAGGCCTGAGAAGGGGTTGGAATTTAAATCTCTACAATCTTAGCATAACAAAATGACTGAATTGGGTTGAGACTCCTGAATGAACTCACATGGAATGTGGCTACTACAGGAAGTTCTTGTTTAGTGACTATCTCATTTAGCAACCATTGCAAAAGGAATTTTATGACCAATCGTTGCATTTATGATCTTTGTAGGATTTTAAAACAAAGGAAAGCTGAAGTAAAATAATGAGTGCAATGACAGTTTCACTTACCAGTTACTTCATCAGTACTTCAACATTTCACAGACCACACTTGGGAGTATTTTATAGTTTTGGTTGCCAAGATACAAAAAAGATGTTGAGTCTTCAGAAAGAGTACAGAGAAGAACAAAGTTGATTAGGGGACTGGAGGCTAAAACATATGAAGTTTTGTTGGATGAATTGGTATGTCTAGTTTAATGAAAAGGAGGACTAGGGGAGACATGATAGCAGTGTTCCAATATCTGAGGGGCTGCCACAAAGAAAAGGGAGTCAAGCTATTCTTCAAAGCACCTGAAGGCAGGACAAGAAGCAGTGGATGTAAACTAATCAAGAAGCAACCTAGAACTAAGGAAAAAAAATCCTGACAGAACAATTAACAATTTGTCTCCAGAAACTGTGGGTGATTGAACACTGGAGGTTTTTAAAAAATGATCAAACAACATTTTGTCTGAAATGGTATAAGGTTTCTTTCTTGAGCAAGTGGTTAAACTAGAAGACTCCCAAGGTCTCCCCTAATTCTATTATCATTTAACAACCAAGTTGCCAGCCCCAATTGTAGCCACTAAACAAGGACTACTTCTATAGATTTGTGAGTATAGTTGGGTTCATAGACAGCCTTCAACTTTATTTTGTCATATTAAGTTTTTTGAAGGAAATTGTAAATATAAAGAAGAAAGAAATAACACATTCTTAGTGATTTTAAATACTTATGTTACAATTTTCATGGTTTTGAGACCCAAAAGGCTAAAATGATACAGTATATTGAATGTATCACTGTTATGTTTACTTTTCAGGTTTTTGGATCAAACTTGCTTTTTGATATGCTTTAGGATTATTTTATTTTATTCTATCCTGTTTTTAATTGCAGATTAATTCCATTATGGTTGATTTTTTTTTAAAGGATGGTAATATTTGGCCTAACCATTGTCCTTCTAACATAGTTATAATGAAGAGTCACTCTGTGAGTGAGATGGTGGTTTCTCAGTTTGATATATAAATAATATATAAATAAATAAAATGAAATAAATATCCATATAATTTTTAACTTTGCAATGCTTGACAATTCTCATTCATGTCTATCATTAATTCCATATGTGATTTCCAGTACAGGCAAGAATAATCCATTTAACTTCAGGTATTGGTTATGAGGAAGAAGTTTACCACAACCTACAATAATTAATTTAAGAATTAATCATTAAAGTTGCTACCTCACATTTTCTAGACAATCCTATTAAAACACCAGTGAAGGCTTACTTCTAGAGCTATGGGGAATTGCACTCTAAATGAATTTTCTGAAGAATCCTCATTTTATGTAACACCACATTGTATGTTCCAAAAATGCAGTCATTTTTAAAAAATGTTTGAAAATGGTTTTTAAGGCTCACTGCTATGTGTGGTGTTCATATTTATTCTGTTGGTCCTAATGTTGCCTCTGGGAGAAAAGGCTTTGCAAGAATTTTTTTTTCATTGCAACATTCTGAAAAATCTGGCTCCAATTTTTTTAGCTTTTATGTGGCTGCATAAAGCATACAAAATTAGTTGTTGGAAAGATGACAAATGAATATTTCAAACTGTATTTCTTAATAAAGTTAGAAAGATGAAAACTACATTTAATCTTGGTATAACTTTCCATACATGAATCTCCCCTTTTTTAAAAAAGAATTGTTCTATTTTGTAGAAATATTTTCTATTTTCTGTATTGAAAATAGTTTTTTTTAAAGTCTAGACAAGCACAATACCCCCGACAAAGCTTTGCTGACATTATCATTAGTTATGATATCTGGACTTCCACTGACAGAAATTAATTTAAATGTTATTTCTTTGTATTTCCCTCTGATAATTTTGTCTGGAATTTTTAACCATTAAAGATGTTTGTTTCTCCTTCTTCCTACATTCTTTTTTTAAGGAAGATTTAACTTCAGGTATTGCTTATGAGGAAGAAATTTACTATAATCTCAATAATTAATTTCAGAATAAATAAATAAAATTGCTATGCAACATTTTCTAAAAGAAAATAAACCCTATTAAACCCAATAAGGCTTGCTTCTTAAGTTATAAAGCTTATGTAAAGTAACAGGCGTAAAAGCAGATTAAAAAAAGACTGGATAAAATATTACCTGAGAGTAAGTCCCTCTAGGCCTAGGGTGATGTCTAAGCAAATATGTACACTATAACTATATGGAAATTGGATACACATTGGATAGTTTAAAGGACTGTTGTGAATTACCTTTTTTTAGTAATGGAGCCAATCAAGAAAATATCTTATTTTAAAAAGTTGCTTCCCCACACATTTCACAAAAGATTGAGGATATGGATGACACAGAGCCATCCATTTTCATTCCCTTCTGTTTCATTTTTTTTTTTCTGTCCGTTTTGTGGAAATGCTGTTAACTCTTCACGCAGCAATTTGAGGCATCCCCGCAATTCATCAACGCAAGAGACAAATACATTTTGTTTCTATACAAACATGTTTTCGGGCCTCTTTATATAAATATATAAATGTTTTCGGCTTAGAACGCGGTAGTATTGATTTTCCTTGCGGTAACCCTTCGAGCTGATATTAGTGTTTTGTTTTTAAACGCACCTGGTTCTATTTCTTAAAGGGAGGGGAAGGTGGAGGGAACCCCACCACGGTCTTATTAATTAAGATGACGACATAACGAGTGAGCAACATCGAGGCATTCTGATGATTTGCACGCCTTGGGTCTCCTCTCCTGTTTAATCTTCAATCTTTCAGGAAGGGCAAAAGATTCGCCGCCGTTCGGCGAGGGATGCTGCCTTGCTTTTTTTTGGGGGGGGGGGGNGTGAGTGTGGCTGGGGCGGGGGGGCAGCGAAGTAAGATTCAACAGCAGCAGGGAGGAGCTGGCTGTGTGTGTGTTTGTGTGTGTGTAGTGTGCGCGCGTTGGCCGCCCTGTTTCCTGGTGCTCTGCTCCCTGACCCCAGTGGCAGTCTTTACTCATTGCACTGTTCTCTTCCTTCTTCGCTCCTTTTCTCTCGCTCTCTCTCTCCCTGTCTCTCTCTCTCTCTCTCCCCCTTCTCTGTTTCCTTCTCGTTCCCCAGTTCAAGAGGTCGGACTGCTCTCATTTTTCTCCCCCTCCCCCTTTTTTTTCTTTTCTTTTCTTTCCTTTTCCTTCCCTCCTTTCTTTCCTGCCTCTCTTTCGTTTCCTCCCTCCCCCCACCCCCGGGCTCCTTGCGGGTCGAAGGTTCTGCCCTGCCTTACACCAGCCGCCCACCTATGCCAAGGTCTCCCTGGCTTTTTCGCTCTCTTGTAACCAGCGGCCTCACGGCAGCGTCGCCCCCTCCCCTCATGGATCGGCTCCTTCCCCAGCACTGAAGACATCCTTAGGAATACACCTCCACCTCCAGGAAAATAAAAAGAGGCAGAGAAGGTAAATCGTCCGCCCCGTTCAGAGAGGAAGGGGAAAAGAGGACTCCAAAGGAAGAAGGGAGAGGAGGATTACCAATAACAAACACAAAGCGCTGGGTTAGAGGTGCCTTGTCATGTACAAGGAGATCAGAGAGGGCAACCACCGCGAAACAATAATCAGACTCAAAACCGGCTGCTTCTTTGCCATTCGCTTCTGGGTAGAACTGGGGGTTTAAAAGGGGGTTTGGAGAAGGAAAGCTAATTTGCTGATCTGCATGAGGGTCGGTTTCTTTTGCCTCCTCCTCCTCCTTCTTCTTCCTCCTCCTTTCCCACCCTGGCTTGCGATGCCCCCATCTCTCCTCCTCCTCCTCCTCCTCCTCCTCTTCTTCTTCTCCACCTCCTGCCCCCCTCCCGGATTCGGCGTTCATTTCTTGTCTTTGCGGAGTGGGGTGGGTGGGTGTCTCGGGAGGCGGTTTGGGAATAGATTTGGCAGAGGAGATTAATTTTGCTCGCTGTTTACTAGCAAGTCTCGGGTGATGGGGTTACAATGTTAGAGCACGACCGGGGGAGGGTAGGCCAAAAGGGAGCATTGTGCTGTGCAAGGCTGCCGGAGAAAGCAAGGCGAAAACGGGAGATCGAGGGAGTGAAATGCAAAGTATAGTTAGCCTGAAAAAACTGAAACGTGTGGCTGGCGGGAGAGAAGGACGGCGCCGGGAGGGGCGGGGGGAGAAATTGTTTGTTCTTGCCGTATTTCCTCGCTTTCCAAGAGGTTTTTTTCTTTTTCACCTCTTTCTCCCCACCTCCCCAATTTCCATACGGGGAAAATGATTCCTGGGGGAAAGCTGGGCAAATAATAATAATAATAATAAAAAGTACTGAGTGCAAATGTGTGTGTGTGCGCGTGCGTTTTTTTTTTAAACTATAGCTGGAGTTTTCCACGTTTCTTTCACATTCAAGACAGCTACATTTCCTCCCTCTTTCTCTCCTCACACCCCCGCCCCACAACCCCTTCGCTGCTTTTCCAAAACATGCTTTGAAATATATGGTCCCCAGAGGCCTAAGCGCCCTTGGAAACCTTTGCATTTTATTGGGATGTATTCGCCTCCCTGTTTGTATGCTGTTCATCACGATTGTTATATTTTTGTTTTCCTTCCTTGCTCTAGGATTATGTCATCTCCGCCCCCCCCCCCGCCCCGGCATCCTCAACCCGACCTCCTGAAAGTGTCGTAGCGTCGTGAGAAATAGGGAGTTAGAGCGATCGGTTTGTATTGGCGAGGAACGGGGAGTAGATTTTTTTTGGTCATTGCAGAGATCTGAATAGGGGGGAAAATATGAAAACTTTAAGCGCGCGCGCGCCCAAAGCCATACTTAGGCAGTAGCCTGCAAAAGGGGATTCGAGAAAGGGGAATGACATCCTCCCCCCCCCCAAAAAAAAAAGGTCAATAGAGGGGCTGAAAAAACGTGCATCTTACTGCTGGGAGTATGCTTGTTATGGGTTAGCAGTGACTTGATCGGGGTTATCGTGCCAGCTTGAAAGGAAGGGAAGAATCAGGTTGAGATGAATGACGTTGGGAAGAGAGGGGGGAGCGATAGAAAAGGCAGGATGGTGCGCAGTCAAAGCTATTGGCCGCTGATTGTGATCAATCATTCTGAGCCCTGGCAAGAGGGAATGGGAGAGGGAGAGACGAACCAGCCCCAAACACCCTGCAAGGATTCAGAAGAGTGCAGCCACCTATCCGAGAAAGAAAAGGGGAGAAAGTCCACCCAGCGCTGCTTAGATGGGCATGGAGTGACGGCCACCAAGAGGTAGTGCGTGCAACCTGGGACGTCTTCCTTGGTCATAGTCCCTTTCAGCTAAAGGGTCTGGAGGAAAATGCATCTTTGCAACAGAGGGAGAGGCTTGACACAGTAAGGGTTTCTTCTCTAAAGGGTCCCCAAGTGTTGCGGGGTGCATGAGGGAGTACCGGACGGATAGGTTTTGATGAAGGGAAAACTGGCTTGGTCTCTTTGAAAGGCTGGATGTGTGGGATAATATTTTTCTGCTTAACTGTTGCTTTGATGGAACTCATGATCCCTTCCTCCCCCAGTGACAGACAGTTTACCTATCATTGGGAATACATTTTTCCTAATGCTGGTTCTGATCTGTTGGTATTGCACAAGAATGCAGTGAGAGTGTAAAGTTGCAGATGGGAAGTTGAAAAGATATAGGGTTAGCAGTAGCTGACCACTTCTCTATCTTATTAAGAAAACTTCATAGATGTGTCTCTGTGAGTGTCTTTGTGAGTCTCAGAGGCAAAGTTGGACTGGAGTCTTCTTTACTTTTTTACATACACACAAACACACATATTTCATCCACACTCCTTACACTGACAAAGAAATAGCTTTCCACTGAAAATGAGGTTTGTTTCTGAGTAAACATGCATCGATACGCATATTGTCTATTTGCTGCTTTATTTTGTATCATATTGGAGATAATGCAAGCCTGTAAAAGTGTCTAATGTGGGTATTCTTTCCTCTTATCTCAGATATTTCAGGATTTCTCTGGTTAGTGCTAGTTAAAAGTAAAGGTAAACTAACACTCCCAGTTGATGAATTAAATGATGGATTTCTCTTTTCACTCCCCATGTTATGGATGTTTTTTTTCCTCTCAGCAAATAATGGCTTTGAGTATTATTTTTAATTTTCTATCTTGCCACTGATTAAAAATGCAATCCTTCACAATGCTCTGTGTTTTGAGACCAAATTGCAGTGTAAATGTTATCAGTGTCCTGCTTTTATAGACTTCAAATTGAAGCACTGAATTCATTTGAACTGGTGGTGTTTGTCCATCATGTCAACTTTATTCTTGTAGGGATGTCTATCATCATTTTGGGGTTCTTTCCTGAATTCTATAATCTAGCATGAGATAATCCAGGAATTCAGGATTATTGACAGTTTTTGGTTATATTAGCTCCTGCATTAAAATGAATGCCAAGGTCAAATTGATTCCAAAGTATATATCCTTAAGGGAATGATTGTTCTAAGGAGAAGAAAAGAATTATATTGTTAAAACAAATCCTTATGGGAGGCTAATACCAGCATGTATAATAAAAGTTTTGAAGTTGTTGACTTTGCCTTATATTTTCTTCAAAGAGTTATTCATTAAAGATCACAGTCATTCTCTTTAATATGAGAGTTGTTTTGCACTAGAAAGACATTAAAATACAATCAATAATTTTTTTTTCTTTTGATACAAAATAATATTTCTGAGTTTGATATTTACTGATGGACATTTAAAAAGCTGTAATTTTCTTCTGTTCAATAGAATGTGAATATAAATGAAATATTTTACTTAACAATTCAGAAGTGAAGTTCAAGATTTTCTGCATGTGTATCAGTATTCTTAAGCTGTAACATTTTCCCCATTATAATTGAAAGTTACATAGAAAATAAATGCAATTGAATTAAGACCTTAAATTCTCTTCAGTGAGTTTTTTATAGTATGTAACATTAATTCTGTCAGTTAATAAAAATACAGTGGCATCTATTTTTTAAAGGGCAGAAAAAGTATGGGATTGTATTTCATTAATGTTGTCTTTTATCCAACAGAATCTGCTTTGTGTGAGGAAAAAAAATTGCTCTGCCATTTCAACATTACTGCCTAATGTACGCCAAGACTAAAATTCTCACAATACAAAGTGTATTTTTTCCCTCTGAGCTCTCAGGGCTAACATTCTTTTTTAATGACAGTCATTTCTCTAACGGGAAGATGTTTTCATTTGTATTTACTTTTCAGTGCAGTGCAATTATGTAGCTCCACACTGCACACTGCCTTCATAGTTAGTATCTCAAAAGAGAATTACAGTCTTCACTACAGAACTGCAATTGGAAGCAGGTGTTGTATTTTACTGTTATGCAAAATAACAGTAAAATATAATTGTGGTGGAAATTAAGGAAACAGCTGCAAAGTTGGTATGGAGGTTCCTTCATTATAATTTGTAGACAGTTATCTTGCACGAATAACTGGGCAACTGTTTTATGTACTGAATTTTATATACACATACGTACGTATATATGTATATACGTATAGTGTATATTTATATACACTATACGTACGTATGGGAGATTCCTTAACCTGGCTACCTTATGAAATCTTATGTCGGCCTGAGGTTATTAAAAGGGAAATGCCCATCGTAAGGCATCGGCCATTTAGAAATTTGTTTCTTGAATTTTGTGCTGAAGTAGATTTTAAACTTCATTGTATGCTCTTATACATTTAATTTTCAACATTATTTGAATTCAAAGGTAGCATCATTGTAGGAAAAGAGCCTTACAGTATACAATGTGAGACTTTCTGGCTATCCCTAACTCTATACTCAGTTATAGAAAAAGTATATTTCAACTTTGGAATAGTATAGGGCTCCAAATGTTATGTATTTTGGAGTTACTGAAAATGGCCAGATAAAATTTTATTTTTATCCTATCATAGAAGTTTTCATATTCCTTCCTATAGCATTTTTAAAAGAAGTTTTTGGTAATAAGGTAATGAGTTTTTTTTTTCCAATTGCTAGATTTAGAATCAGAAATATTATATTTATGCTTAATGGTAGGCTTTTAAAGTAACTTGCTCCAGTAACCGAAATTGGAAGCAGTGTATATTCTCTGGTAGCAGTGGGCAGGAAAAAAAAATCTGAAGAAAATGGATTGACGTATGTATTAGGAGAAGAAGTAGGTGTGCAAAAATGCATTATTACAAGGTATTTGAATGCCCAAATTTATATACCTTTGAGTGGGGACAATTATTTTTAATGAAAATGGTTTGGTAAAAATTGGGATAGAAGATACTGTTTGCATCATGTAATTCAAATTGACCTGAACAAATATATACAGGATAAAGAAGTTATATAGGTAAAGTAAGCAGATAGAAATCTATGACATAGTTTAATCACTTTAAGATAAAATGGCTCATAGTAATAAATTACAGTTTTAAACTAGAGTGTACAGTTGTATGATTTAGCACGCAATGGAAATGTGTTAGAGGAACAAAACTTTAGGTGATAACTAAATTTATCCCATGGATATTAAATACTTTTCATTTTGCATGTAATAATTAAAAAGTAGGAAGCTCCAGCAGGATGATAAAATAGTAGAGAGAAGTTCTTCTACCTTATACTCCCTGGATCATTTCAATTGTCATAATTCACCAATCATAGCCAAGTTAAGTTCAAAGCACCTGGAAGGCAACAGATGGATGGAAGCTTCCCTTAGAACATATGCATTGCCTTGACAGATGTATGGATCGTACCAAAGTCCATCTGCTTGTGCAATCTGTTTCTAAAACTGATCTAGGTACTTCTGTAAACTTGCAAATGGTATATATATAATGGTAATGGCCATCCTTGCTTGTTTTCCCTCAGTCTGGTATTGAAGAACATATTACTTCTGAATATAGATATTGTGTTTAATTTGAGTCACTTATAAATTGAATGATCTTATTTAACCTTTTGCAGCCATTTAGTCCCCACATCTTAGTGTTTACTTACCACATAATTCTTACCTTTTGGACTCCTTTCCAGCACTCTTTCTGGAAAGTTTGTGCTATTAATCTTTTTTCAAATTATAATTTTCTATATCTTTGTTACATTTATCATTAGATTGATTTTGAAAATCAGAAAGTTATATTAACATTATCTTTTCCTTGTAACAAGTGCTATCTCTTGATTTTTTTATTTGCCCCATTTCCAGCTCTTTGGCAATTTATGAAACATAGTCACTGAATCTGATAAATAGCTATAATTGTATTTGTGAAATATGGCACATGATTCTGACAATACATTATTAAAACATAAGTGAGAAATGTAAGAGAAATTTAAAACGAAGAGTATAATTACATTTGTTTGTTTTACAGTACTATAATATAAGATAACTTACTCATAATGGTATGTTTTGACATTTGCCAAAATAAAACTATATTTGAAAAATACAGAAAGGAGGAAAAAGAGGAATAGATGACAACTGTTGAATGACAAGATACTTATATGCTGAAGGTTTTTTTAAAAGTGTGGCTTTTAGAACTGATAGATTTAAATATGCAAGGAACATGGTTTTTAAATTCAATATAAAAATACTTTAACAACATTTTATTAAGATTAATAGGACATGCAAGCAAATATTGCAGCTTGGCATATGAACCAGCAAACCAGCTCTGTTCTAAGATACTCTATTCGATTTCCTTTCCTTCCTAGTTTTCCATTATGTTCTGGTCAGTCTACAGAACATGATCACAACAAGCAAATTTAATCTTTCCCAAAGATTGTACTTTTGAATGCCTACTGATATCTTTCTTCTTGGTTGTGGATAGTTTTGATCTTGCTTACATAAGTATCCATATTTGGAAATTGAGTTTGCTATGATTATGCTGATTTGATACAAGAAAGATGCATCAAGGAACTTAATGTTTTTAGATGGAATTTCAAAATGATAAATATCTCCATATTGTTGTCCAGAATTCTGCAGAGTTCATGAGGACATCTTTGGCTTCCAACATTGGCTGAAACACAATGCTCATTCCTGTCTTTTGCTCTGGAAAGTTGTAACTCGCTCATGTCTATAAAGAGGAAGCATGGCACATGGAATTCCTTCACAAGGCAAAGTGTCCATTTCTGTGGATGAATACAGCTCAAATCCAACCCAGGCATTCACACACTACAATATTAACCAAAGCCGATTCCAGCCTCCACATGTACACATGTAAGTACAGCTGAGCCATTCATGTTGTCAGTCACTGTGTAACCATCTTTACTTATATCAGGAGATTAAAAAATCACATCTATGCTGCATTAATTATACAATTTATCTGCTGTATGTTTCTAGTGGAGATGTGGATATTTCTAACATATTTTTCATTCATTTTTCAGGATTTTAATTCAGAATAGTTAACTAGGCTAATCTAAACAGTCCTAACACAATGACTTAACAATCATATAAGCATTAAAAAACAGAAACAAGTGGACTTTAAAAATCACTTGGCAATTTTATAGCATTTAGGAGGATTATGCCTCCAGGCATTTTTGTAAGGATAAAGATTAAAATTCATTCGTTTGTTTGTTTGTTTGTTTATTAAAAATGGAGATGATTGAAATATTGGCTATTCTATTGTGTGAACTGCAATGAAGTTGTTTCCATCCCCAAGAATAGGATGGAGAAATTTTGCAATTATTGCTGCCCTCTGCTATAAATAAGTTGATCAAAAATGTCCAAAATGGGTTGCATAGTATGTTAGATTCAAAGAGCTCCAGATGTCAGAGACTTGGTAAAACTCGAGCGCAATTTTGTATGTCAGCTGCAGGCCTTGTAACCGACTTGTAGCTTTATTGATTTCACTGGAACTTGCCAGAGGGACATATTTTGCGTAAATGTGAACACCCTTCCCCCTCTCTTTGCACTCAGCTGCGAAATAGGCCTAATTGGGACTAATTGTCTCCTGATCACTGAATCCTTTGTCCTCCTTGTTGTAAGGGAAACGTGTGCCGCATGCTGCATTCTTCTGTCAAGAAAGACAAAGGATTCCAAGAGGGCTGAACTATTAATCCCAAGAAATACAAATACTGTATTAAAATAATGTTTATGCCCCAGACTTATATCAACAAAGGTAGAGCAAAAGATCTTTAGCTTAGTTTGCTTCAGTTTTGGTATTGTGGTTTCTTACAGCAGAAGGACTTAATACAGACCAAATGCTGTCTATATCTTTAAGTATGTGTATGTATTGCATGTCCATGCTCCATAAACACACACCATTTTAAAAACTAAGTAAAGTCTTAAATTCCAGATTTCCTTCCCATTGTTTAGTGAATTGTGATCTTTATCAGGCATTTTTTTTGCTAAGCTTTTTCCCCCTCTGGTCTAATGGATAGGTTAAATTATAAAACAAAGGGTCACCTCTTGACCTCACAGTGACCCAAAGCGAATGGGGTATTTCATTCATTGTGTGGATAATAGCTTTTGCATAGTGAGAATGCTGAAGCATGTTGCTACTTTGAACTCTACTTGGGAGGAGGTATAAAATACCTGATAAGATGTTCTCCATTGAAAGATCCTCTCTTGCACTGAGGGTGGTATGCAAGCCTTTGAGATATGCAGAGCTCCTCAGTAAATGGAAAGTTAGTCTATTTTCATCAATATGAAAAGAAAGGGTCATTGCCAATGCAAATATTCTAATCCCTTTAAATTATAGTTGCCTTTTCATGGACTAGTTTAAAAAAGGCTTTGGGCATGATGTAAAAAAGCATGTGGTCAGTTTATACCTGAGAAGTAAAATGGGTAAACTCTGAATTTTAGAAGCATTTTTGAAATAGGTGTAGTGGGTGTTTGAGGGAATGCAATTCAAGAGAAAAAAAATAGCCAGCTCTGCCTTCACATTTGTCTTTCCACATGATTGAATAGGTTGCAATGAGAAAAAATTCTAAGTGTTATTTTAATAAATTACTTTTATCTGATCATTGAATTGAAGTGAACTACATTTGTTGCACATATTGAATCTGATAGTTCAATATGTCATGCAGTTCATTTGTATTGTAGAGATTCTACAGGAGCTTTGAGTTTTCTTTGAAGCTATGGAAAATACAGAATGTTGAAATCCAGTTTTACTTTTAAAAATAGGATGTTATTATTCTGTGGAAGGGGAATCAGATTTTTCTTTACAATTAGTTGCAAAATAAAAATAAAAATAACATTTGTTTCTCGAAATTAATGGCTACATTGATGTATCTAAGTGCAACATTTTACAGGGATAGATTTTTGTTTATTTCTTGATCAGGTTAATTAAAGAAATCTGCTGAAATTCAGAAATGGTGTGCAGCTTGTTCCTGATTTGTTCAGTGAATTCCATGAAGTTGCTTAAGAAATAATTGAGAAAGACAAAATGTAAGATGATTTCTAGCAGAATTAAAAAGATATAATGTTTACGATTGTTGGAAAAGGCTCTGTATATTTTTTTGTTTCTTTGTACATGCTTATTTTTGCTTAAGGGACTTTAATTCAGAGGTGTGCATCAGTGGTGGGATTCAAAATTTTTTACTACTGGTTCTGTGGGCATGACATATTTGGTGGGTGTGGCTTGGGGTTATGTGACTGGGTGGGCGTGGCTTGGTGGTCATGTGACTGGGGTGGTCATGTGACTGTGGACATGGCTTGGTGGTCATGTGACTGGGTGGGTGTGGCCAACTCAATGTCACTCACGTCAAGGGGTGCTTTGCCTGGCCCCTCCCCTCCCAGCCATTCCTTGTCACACCCAGTCTCAATGTATCTATAGTTCTGTAAAAATGTTGTTCATCTTTTTTTGACTTTATTATCTACGTACTATAGATGTACTTTCATGGACCACTGAAAGGAGGAAATGGCTCACATTCTTTGCCCAAGAGGGTGATAGGCAACAGGCTTTTAGGGGGCTGCCAGAAAGAGGGAGGGCAATGTATTTTCCCAAGCACCAGAAGGCAAACAATGTATTTTCCAAAGCACCAGAAGGATGGAAACTGAACAGGAGATAGCAACTAAAAGTAAGGAGAAACATTCCTGACAGTGAGAACAATTAACCAGTGGACTTGGCTTGTCACCAGAATTCTGGTCCTCCAAAACTTGGAAATGTGTTTAACAAAAAGACTGGACAGCCATTTCTCTGAAATGTTATAGAGTTCCCCCCAAGGTCCCTTTCTAAGTGTTTATTTTGTTATTCTGACACCTTTCCAGGGACTGCTATTCAGATTTTTGGCATCCTCAGAGTTTTCCTGCCTGGAGACAGGGAGTTGGAACTAGAAGACTTCCATGTCCCTTTCAACTCTGTTAAATGCACCTATATTTATGCTCTGGACTATTGACATGTAAACCCAAAAAATATGTGGGAAAAGAAAGGCAGTAAATCACCTGTGTTAGGGACAGTGCAAAATATTAATATATATGATAAAATATGGAACAATTAAAAATATACATGTATTTATCTCTCCCCCTTCCTTTTTTTCTCTGTCTTTCTCCCTTTCCTCTTTCTCTCTTTCTCTCCCTTCCCTTTTCTTGCTCTCTTTCTCTCGCTTTCTTTCTCTCACTTCCTTTCTTGCTCTTTTCTCTTTCTCTCTCTTTCTTTCTTTCTTTCTTTCTTTCTTTCTTTCTTTCTTTCTTTCTTTCTTTCTTTCTTTCTTTCCCTTCCTATTTCTTGCTCTTTCTTCCTATTTTTTCTTTCTCTTTCTTTTTTCCTCTTTCTTTTTCTCCCTTTTTCTTTCTTGCTCTTTCTTCCTATCTTGCTCTTTCATTATTGCCCTTCCTCCCCCCCTTCCCTTCTTCCTTTCCTTCCTTGTCTCTATCTCATACACACACCTTTTCTGGGAAGAACTTATTGGGCGAACTCCAGAGCAGTGAGCAGCAGGACAATGAAGAAAGCAGCAGCATCGGAACACCCCTTTCAAAGCACATGGGCGGTGGCAGTAGTGGGTGGGTGGGCATTGGGCAGGTATGGGAAGCCTCAGGAATTCCTGGCTTTCCTTTTCGGGCACAACAGTGGCAGCAGCGGGGGCAGTGGCGGCTGAAGTGCGGCTATGGGAAGCAGCCACAGGAGTTCGCTTTCTCGGCGGTGCTGGGGCGGAGAGGGGCATGAAGATGCCCCAAAAGGGAGGGAGAAAATGAATGGCTTTACATTCACTTCCTCCATGCTGCTAGGGCTGAGAGGGGCATGGACACACCCCGAAAGGGAGGGAGAAAGTGAACGGCTTTACGTTCGCTTTCTCTGTGCTGCTGGGGCTGAGAGGGGTGTGGGTGCGCCCTGAACTCCTGGGGCTGCTTCCCATAGCCACACTGCCTCTGCTTCTGCCCCTCCCTGCTGTCTGGATTGGCCAAAAAATGGCACCCTTGGCCTCCTCCTGCCCGGAAAGGTCCTGGGAATGGAGGCATAGAAAGGCCCCAGGCAGTAGAGGAGAGGCCTGGAAAGGCCCTGGGCGGTGGGGGGGGGAGGCCCCAAAAGGCCCCGGGTGGTGGTGGGAGAGGCCCAGAAAGGCCCTGGGTGGTGCCCAAGGGCCTAGAGTGACTCACAGGCTTACCTATGAGCAGGCAGATCAGGGCTGCTCAGTTGGGGCACAGGCACCACGTGGGGAAGTCAGGTTAGGTAAGCCACAAGGGCCCAGCATGCCACATAAGAAGGGAGCAGTGTTTGGGTGGGGTGAGTGGCGGGGTGGGTGAGTTGCACGCATGAGCGGGCATTGAGTGAGTGGGCAACTGATTGACTGGTAACCAGGGAACCAGTTCAGGGGTGTGGCCATCCAGAAGTTATTACTGGTTCTGTGACCCACACCTAATTACCACTATCAGTTATCCAGAACCGGTGTGAACTGGTTGAATGCCACCTCTGGTGTGCATACAGAAGTGTGTGGCTGTGCTTTTTTACATCTAAGGTTAGAGCTGCAGGAACATGGAATTTTGATTTCATTTTTGTTGCAAGATTTCTTTCGATGGCATTCTATTGCCATGTTTACAGAGGTGCACAACTGAAACTCCAAAAGATGGAAAGCAAGCATAAATTAACACATATACCTATATATATCTTCTACTTAAAATAATTTCTTCCCTAAGCTGTACAGGTAGTCTTTGATTTACTTCCGCAGTTGAGCCCAAAATTTCTGTTGTTAAGTGAGACATTTGTTAAGTGAGTTTTGTCCCATTTTACGACCTTTTCTGCCCCACTTGTGAATCAGTGTACTGGTTAAGTTAGTAACATGATTGTTAAGTTAATCTGGCTTCCTCATTGACTTTGCTTGTCAGAAGATTGCCAAAGGTGACCAGGACACTGCAACCATCATAAATGTGAGTCAATTGTTAAGCATCTGAATGTAAATCACATGACCATGGGGATGTGCAATGCTCATAAGTGTGAAAAATGGTTATAAAACATTTTTTTCAGTGCCATTGTAATGTTGGAAGAATTATCCTTCTGAGTTCAATTCCAAGTGGGGAAAAAGACACTGGAAACATGGAGGCTGTTTGGAAAGATGGTTTAATGGTGGACAGGACCAAATGGCTTGGAGTCCCAAAGAAGGAAGGGCTGAGATGCTGAAAGTGCCTGGGTTTTATACCCTCTGTTGGGATTTGAATTTGAGCTAGGATTCTGATTGGCTGTCAGACTCCCATGGGGCCATGCAGGGGCAACTTTGTTGGCTGTCCTGACTCCCAGGCTTGGTTGAGCCTTGCTGGGTGATGATGTAATGAAAGGGCTTTGGGCAATTCCTATAGCTCTACCTGGAGATCTTTGTTATGGAAAATAGGCTGGTCTAGGCCAGAGTAATGGCCCATTAGCAAAGGTGGGGAGGACTGAATTTCTGCTTCTGAATGTGTACTCTTTTTAGGGGAAATATTCTGCCTTTTAAATATTTGCTAGGATATTTCATAGTAACTTTGAACTGCCACTAATCAAACTGTTGCAAGTTGAGGACTATCTGTATTAGCCTATAAAATAAAAAATAATTCTGAATTTAATATAAAAAAAACCAAATTTTGCAGTGTTGTAAAATGTTCAGAGATGCTTCCTTATTTACAATAAAGACACTGTTGGACTGAAAAAGGCTGTTGTTGGTTCTCAGCTATCTCTCTGTTCTTCCCCTGTCTGTTTCTTAGTTAATTCCATGAATTATAAATGGGTAGTCCTTGACCTGTGACTACAATGGAACCCAAAATTTCCGTTGCTGAGCAAGACAATTAAGTTTTGCCCTACTTTCTTGCCACAGTTTTTAAGCAAATCGCTGCTGTTGTTAAGTAACTAACATGGTTGTTGTGATTCTGAATTTGATTTTGCTTGCCAAAGGGTTGCAAAAGGGGATCACATGACCAGAGGATGTGGCAACCAATCTAAATATATTCTAGTTGCGAAGTGTTCAAATTCTTATGCTTCCACAGTCATAAATGTGAAAAACTGTCATAAGTCACTTTTTCAGTGTTATTATAACTTGGAACACTCAATAAACAAATGGTTGGAAAGTCGAGGACTACTTGTATGAATTTTAACTTACATTATAAAACTTAACAATTTTAACTTACATTAACTTACATTTAACTTATATCTTCTTGTTAGCTGCATATTTATTCAGTTATTTACAAAATTTGTACCCTACATGTCCAGTGTTAAAATATATAAAATTAATTCAAACATCAGATAATTGTTTCTGCAGAAAAATACTTGTTTGGTGTGGGCTAGTTTTCTGTAGTTTTGATTAAGTATTTATTAATCAAATGTATAGTTATAATGGAGAAAGGACTAGATTTCATAGACACATATTATTGTACAGTCTTGAGGAAACTGATTAAAATTGGGACCCATGAAACAAATTGTACCCTATCAAGTTTATTACAGACTCCTTTGTTTGCTTAGACTATAAACGCTAATAGTTTGCCAATTAATCAAAACTATGTACTGCTGGATGACAGTATACATCTTTAAATTGTATTTGCCGTTCTCGATCAATCATTTTAGTTCAGTCTAACCTGTCTCATAGGCTTGTGGTGAAGTTGTTAAGAGAGAAAGATTAAAGTAAAGGGCAATAAACATCCATTTAGTTTATTCAAACAGGAAACATTTTCCTGTGCAGGTAAATTCAGATAAATTTTAGGAAAATATACAATAAAAAGAGCACATAAAAACACATACAATTTAGCTTCTGGAATGTTTTTTTCTTCCAGTTCCTTACCTGCAGTAGCAATAGAAAGATTGGTATATTTTTTTGCAACAAAAGTGTGTCTTTCTGTTCCTTTTTTATTTTTTATGCGTGCTTGTGTATAAGTGGGAAAGGTAGTATGAGCTGCTCATATTTTATTCTGAATTATATGCCCAGGTTGAAGAGAACATAGAAAGGAATAGTTAGCAACATTCTATCTATTATCAATATAACTTTCACAGGAATTCAAAGGAATTCCAGTATATTTTCTGGAATATTTTTCTAGTCTGATCTGTTCATTTACAAAGTTGGCCTTTCGTTTGCTAACTTTTCCCACCACAACAAATTTGGTCCCTTTAATGTTTAGTTTTGAGTCAGTTAACTATGTTGAATGACAGTCAAGAGTTTCAAGCACCTTTACTTGCACATTTCTTTTCAGTATATCATTAGCTTGGAAAAATAAGAATGATAATAGACAATGCATTTTGATTAGAAATTCTTGTATCTCATGTAAAAAAAATCCTTTCTCTGGGACAAAGAAATGCAGATAATGCAATTGAACTTTAATTAAGGGTATTTCTTTCTGTAAATATGCTTGTTCTGTACTGACAATTCTAGAATAATTTGTGTCTGATGAGACATGCAGTTCAAAAGGGCACTTACCTATTTCTTCTGTAAAGACATTTCCCGTTGCTTTTCTTTTATGATGAATAATTTTGTAAAGATAATTCAAAATAGAAATCAACTACTGTGGATTTCTTCTTGTTATACATGTATATAATATGTGGATTTGGCATTGATAGAGCAGTGAAAATAACTTTATAAATATTGTAGCTATTATCGCCAAGCCTGAGAAACTCCTGCAATTAATAATTTTATTAATCTCTAGTCACTGAGATTATAATTGGCAAAGATGATGAAGCAAAAGTCATTCTGAAATTAGAAGTTCAATTTGACTTATTAGAAGTAAATTGGTACTACCACTCTTTTTTACCATTTGACAGCTACAATATAAGGAATAAATAATCATTCGTATAAGAAAAATGAACTTCTGCAATTGCTTAAAAATGTTTCATGAAAATATTGTTCAACTTAGTAGACTAATAAAATTGTTTCATTTAATGAGTTTAAATTTGTATACTATTTAGTTATTTATGGGTATTTTGGTCTCTACTCTTTACAATATAATCTGTTAAGAAAGATGTTTTATGTGCAGTGAAAACTCAGTATATATAATATTATTGTCTATGTCAGCTGTCAAACTCCGATGCGTCACATGCAGCTATGGCCACGCCTGGTTTAGCAAAGGGGGAAAAACTCCTGATATGTCACGTGATGCTATCATGATGATATAAGTTTGACACCCCTGGTCTATATGAAGAATATTATAGTTTGTGTCAATTGAGTTAAAAGTAATTTGTTTCTTCTCGCACATTTGCACTTTTTGAGATTGTAGTAATTAGTGAAGTGGAATGGATTGATTTGTTGTGTACTACACTACACTTCTATTTATTTTTGCTGGTTTATATTGTATAACAATATAACAGGGATATATATATTGCTGCCCAAAATCTGTGTGAGCATAAATTGTATAGATTTTGATTAAGTTTTTAATTTTTGTTAGCTATTTTTTTCTACTATGTTTTAATCTTCATACATGGTATGCAGTGAAGTAGTCAGGATTGTGATCTTTTCTTCAGCAACAGCTACTAATGGCAACAGTTCAGGCTTTCCAACAAAATTAGACATTTTAATTCTGTTAAATTGTTGTTAAGTGAATCGCTGCAATTGTTAAGTTAGTAGTATGGTTGTTATTATCTGGCTTTCCCATTGAGTTTGCTTGTGAGAATAAAACCCACAAAAGGGGATCACATGATCCTTCAACCATCATAGATATGAACCAGTTGCTTGGCATCCAAATTTGGATCATATGACCATGGAGATGCTGCAATGGTCATAAGTGTGAAAAGTAGCCATATCATTTTTTTTCAGTACCATTGTAACTTTGTATGGTCACCAAACAAGTTGCAAGTTGTGGACTACCTGTATAAAAATGCTGGTATATTATTATTTGTGGATGAGGAAAAGTTGTATATCTCAACAGTGTTGTCTGCTGTAATATCAGGGATAACATTGCAATACAGCCCATCTTGGTGATATTTTTTGATGTATAATACAATACTGGCCATAATGGTGTTTTCAGAAGGCTTGTTGGTGGATAGTATTTTCCCCCCAAAAGTTGAATTATCAAACAGCTGTCAAATTACAAATATTTTTAAAATAGGTGTGAATAGACCATATATTCTTAATCTGTGGCCCTTAAGTAGGAGATCAACTTGATTGGGGTTTTCTGAGCAAATGTTTGATTGTGATGTTAGATCAGTTTAGATATTATACAAATATACTTTTTTTCCAGTTTTTTTAAAATTTCCTGGTCTTTCAGTGGTGTGCCTATCATTAACTGTAATCAAGTTGATCCTTGCAATTGGTCACCATCTTCTCATTTCTTTGAGAAGAAATGAGACTTGACATCTTTCAACATTGTAGATATCTCAAAGGGACCAGAAACTGCAATGTACCCAAAACATGATAATTGAGCTTGATCATTTATGATGCAAAGGAGAACTCTGGGCTGATTTGTTCTATGATTTGTTTGTTGTTGTTTTTTCTTGTATGTCCACAGTATTCTCAGGAGTCTAACATGAAATGCACCATTACTTTTTCTTGCCTGTTCTTTCTAAATATTGTTTCCATTTGCACAGAGCATCACAGGCAAGACTATTGCCTGCATGATTACAGTCCTTTTATAAATAGTCACAATATGAATATTTTTATAAGGTCTTCAGGGCCTTCATTGCTACACTACTGAGTGCTAGTCTGCAATGTATTTATTGATTATTGTTAATAGACAATATTAAAAGGAGAAATTTTCACTACTTCAGTAAATCTTTTATCAATCTTCTGTTCTTGTTTTGGTCTCCTTCATCTTTAATCACAATCCCACTTTTCATTGTGCTTCTTGATTTTTATTAGTACAGATTGCATATGGTTTGCATACAGTGTTGGTTATTCATGTTTGTTACTCCAGTATGAAAGCCTTGCTCACCTTCCTATCAGAGCTCTTTCAATATATATTTTGTATAAAAAATGAAAATATAAAGAGAAAACATAGTGCCTTGTCTCAATCCTATACAGCAGGGATCCCCAAATTGTGGGCTGCTGCTCACTACCGGGCCATGTCCTATTTGCAACCAGTCCATGTGAGTGGTGTAACAAATAAAGATGTGCACTTGCCCCTCACACAAAACCATCCCCTCTTCTCCCCCCCCCCCCCC
>BHFT01002019.1:0-16212 GCA_004320025.1 Laticauda laticaudata | reverse complement strand
AAACTTTCACTTCTTAGCTTCCTCCTGCACATTCTTTTCCAGATGAGTGCTTCTTTGTGGCAGCCATTTCTGACCGCCGCTCTTTTCGTCTTTGGAAAAGGGAGTTAAGCCAGCTGGGGAGAGATGTGGCTCCTCTCGAACCCTGCCGGGTCTCCCCTATCTTCAGCCACCTCTATGGGGTGGCTTTAGCTCCAAAGCCAGTTGGCTCAGGGCACTCCAGAGGCGAGCGCAAGCAGAAACAGAGCACGATTGCGGATTCCTGCTGCTACCGAAGCCCTGCAAACCGGAAGTCCTACTCTCTGAGAAAGAATGTTGTTGTGTCCAATCTTCCACCTCTCTATGAAATCCCCCTGACCAAATTCCCAGGCACTAAATGTGGCAGCCTTGAAGCTTCTGAGTAAAAAATGGCTTCCAAGGCTGACAAAAGATTTGACAAATAGAGATTTCATGCATTGCTTCTGTCCCCATTCATTCTTGATAGGATAATGTTTTATCCCAGAAAAAGCATGTCAAATCAGGATTGGCATTCATAATGAGAGAGATATGATTGTTCTACTCCTTCATTTCAAAGAACCTGAACCATCAACCTTAAGCCCTACCATTTCCATAGTAAAACTTCTCTTTATTTGCAAGGAAGGATCACTGATTGATTATAACTGGTCTTCCCAGCAAATACTCACCTGTGGGATTTTGTAGGTCTCCAACATGGATGATATCTGGATAGAGAAGCCTGTTTCAGTACCTTCAAGAACAGCCACTGTGTTTCTCTGTTTTCCACAACTGTAATTGGGTACATTGGCCTCCCCAACTGAAAGCAGGTCCAGTAAAGCATCTGACGTTTTTCCTGCACTGAAATAATTTTCATAGATNATAGATACTGTAACCCAGGGTGATGTTGGGTAAGGTATGGGAATTCTGGTTGATCTCCTGGATGGCAAAAATGAAGGATAGGATTTTCCAGTATTGTGCTCCTTTTATCCTGTACAGATAAGTTATTACATGTACAGTAATCAATCAAAATGAAGTTATTACATGTACAGTAATCAATCAAAATATTTTTTTTGTTTAATTTCATAAAAAAAACACTTAACGTCTTAGTTCAAGCATTCTGAGTTGGTTAGAGTAAACCTGAAATATGTAACATAAAAATGATAACCTTTAACCGTCTATTGTGGAGCTCACCCCATTCCTAAGAGGTCTGTAGGGAGCATGCATAAGTGCATCAATGTGCCTACTGTCCCTGTCCTAATGCTTCCCTTTATTTGTACCCATTTCATGTAATCATAATCAGAGATAACAGATAATCAGAGTTGGAAGGACCTTGTAGGTCATCTAGTCCAACCCCGCCCAAGCAGGAGACCTATACCATTTCTGACAAATGGCAGTCCACCTCCTTCTTGAAAGTCTCAAGTGATGAAGCTCCCACAACTTCCGAGGGCAACTTCCGTCCCATGGGTTTGATGTTCTCACTGTTAGAAAGTTTCTCCTTTCCAGGTTAAATCTCTCCTTGTTCAGTTTCCATCCATTATTCCTTGACTGGCCTACAGGCGTTGTAAGAGATAGCTTGACCCTTCCTCCTCTCTGTAGCAGCCCTCAAATATTGGAGACTGCTGTTGTGTCTCCCTCGGTCCTTCTCTTCACTAGACTAGCCAAGCCCAGTTCCTGCAACCGGTTCATCGTATAATCATGTTCTAATTATATCTGTTATCTAAATACATGCTTGACAAATAAAATAAATAAATATAAAGAAAGAAAGAAAGATTGACATACATCAATACTTGAGTTAAAGGGGGTTCTTTGAAAAGTTAATGTTTGGAAAAAAGCCAAGGTTGCGGGGACGATGCCACCAATGGAAAACTCTCCTTTTGTAGTGATTCTTTGGGTAACCTCATCCCTCTGCAAGAGTCAGGGGCACTTAGCTTGGTGCACTGCCCAGACTCCTTGAGTCCAAAGAAGCAGAAGCAGCAAAATGATGCATTGTTGATGAGAGTCTCTAGTCCCTACCTGTGGCTTGAACACAATAGCAAGAAAAGATGGAAGAACGTTTTCTTATTTCCGATAAAATGCAGCCAAGATTGATTTTTGAAGCAGCGAGAGGAAGGGGAAAAAACCTCTCCCTGCTTGCTCTTAAAATCCTCCCCATCCACTTATTTCCGATAAAATGCAGCCAAGATTGCATTTTTGAAGCAGAGGGAAGGGGGAAAAAACCCTCTCCCTGCTTGCTCTTAAAATCCTCCAAAGCCTCTCTCTCTCCAATCCCATTTATGTACCCACAGGATTCTAGTGCCCTGGTCCACAGGGTGCTTGTTTGAAATCAAAGCAAAAATATATTATTGAGATGTTTGAGTCAACATTTCCAAGAGGTTGCAGCAAAATCTCTTGAGAATGATCAGCAAGACAACTTAAATTAGTATAATTTGGATAATGACAACCAGGAGAGACATCACAGATGCTTGAAGCTGAGCTATTGAGATGGGAAAATTTGGCTCCAAATTTTCACTCTAAGAAAATGTATTTATGCAAAACACAGTCAAGAGCGAGTGTTAGCATGAGTGTAAACAGTGGCCACCTTGATCTGGATGTAATTGGCCACGATTTCTGGTGAACTTCAGCTACCGTGTCAAGTAACTCAAGGATTTTATTTATTTATTTTATTTGTTTGTCAAACTGTCTGGGCTCTGGCAGTTACCCCCATTTAAATCATGAGTCTCTAGCCTAACTTCCAAAAAGATTTATTAGGAGTAAACATGCCAGCACTGCATGGGTGTAGCCAACTCTCATTCATTGTCACCCTTGACCCTGGTTTTCCCCCACCCCCTGGATGTATCACAATTCATATTCTCCAATGGGACACATCCACAGCCAAGAGTCATCAACCATACCCAACAGGCAGAAACCTTGGCCACCCAGAAACCATCCCCAAAATCACCCATCAAATGCAAGCTGCCCACTGCTCCCTCCTCCCCCTCTGTTGGCAACTCCAAAAAGACCATAGAAATACTTCAAGAGTTGACACAAACATGTACAAGATAACATGTAAGAACATAAACAGGAACAAAGGGAGTAAATACAGATAAATGGAGACAGTAAGACAGGGACAGTAGGCACGCTGGTGCACTTATGCAAGCCCCCTTTAAGGAGTTCTTGGGAATGGGGTAAGGTCCACGATAGACAGTTTGAGGTGGAAGCTGTGAGGGGTTGAGACTGTAACCATGGAGTTCGGTAGGGCATTCCAGGCGTTGATCACTCTGTTGCTGAAGCCATATTTTCTGCAATCAAGTTTAGAGTGGTTTACCTTGAGTTTGTGTTGGTTGTTTGCTCAAGTATTATTGTGATTGAAGCTGAAGAAGTCTTGACAGGCAAGATGCTATAGCAGACAATTTTGTGAACTATGCTTCGGTCAGACTGCAGGCAGAGCAGGTCCAGATAGTCCAGGCCCCAAATTTCGAGCCTGCAGGCATAAAGAATTCTATTGTGAGTGGAGGAGTGGACTACTTTTCTTGAGAAATATGTCTGAACCCGCTCAATGTGTTAATGTCTGATATTCAGTGCAGGTTCCAGGAGGACGAGCTGTATTCAAAAATTGGTCTGGCAAAGGTTTTGTATTCCCTCATTAACAATGCGCTTTTTTGTATATATTTTTTATTTTTATTTCTTTAAATACATCTTTGGGTGAACAGTGTGGTTCCAGGTCTTTAACATTTTAAAGCAAACATACTATAATTACATATTCCAACTGTTAACTTTCTTATCTGTTTTCATATTATTACCTATTACCATTTTTTTCATTCAATATTCTTATATATATTCTTAATCTCATCATTTTTATACATGTTCTTGTAATCATCCAATTTGCAAATTTTATCAAATTATATCATTCAATTAATCATTCCTAAATTATCTTAATTTATATTATCCAGTATTTATCCCCTTTTTAATATTAATTTTGCCGCCATTATATTTTTAATACTAAGTCCCTCTCTAATCTCATTACTTTTCACAAATCATACTTTCCTTTTTTTTTGAACAAATTTTATATTCTAATAACAATATAATCATTGTTATCTATTACCATATACTATATACACATATGTTCTCCATCAGGTTCCACATGACATTTCCTTCCCCATACTATCTTATTGGTTTTCTTACATATTCCTTAAACCAGTGGTCACCAACCAGTGGGCCGGGGACCACTGGTGGTCCATGATAAAATTTTGGTGATCCACAGAGAAGTGTCCCCCCAAAGCACCCCCCTCCCAAAGCAATTAATCCAGGCTGTGTGGGAACACAGGGCTGCAGGGAAACACATGGCCCACCCACCCACTGGCCCCCACCCTTCAGTTGAACGCAAACCTTACCTTGAGTAGAGCAATGCAAGCTGGAACTGGAAGATAAGACCAACAGTGGGAATGGGAAAACCACCCCGGGGTGGCTTGATAACATTGGTGGGAAAGTCGGTCCCATATTCCAGAGCTGCAGTAGTCATAGGACTGCCCCTTTGGTCATCCCTGAGCAGCTCTCCAGTCCATGGTAGGCCGGTGCACCCAGGTGGAGGAGCAGCTGTTCTGGGATGACCAAATGGCTAGCCTTGTGACTACTGCAGCTCTGGAATATGGGGCCAACTTTCCCATCAATATCAACAAGCCACCATCAATCAAAATTCATATTAGTGGTCCACAGGATTTAAAATTATGGGTTTGGTGGTCCCTGAGGTCCAAAATGTTGGCAACCCCTGCCTTAAACAATTATATATCTTAAATCAGGGGTCCCCAACCATTGGGCCCTGGACCGGTATCGGTCCGTGGATCATTTTGTACTGGGCTGCAAAGAATGAATAATCATGATTAATTATATATATTTTTATACAAAAATGTAAAGAAATAGTAAAGAAGCCCTTTACTATTGGGGAAGAATTGATTTTTCCGCTCCTTGAAAAAGTGTTTCTGCATGAAACTGGTCCCTGGTACAAAAAAGGTTGGGGACCACTGTCTTAAATGACAATCCTATGATAATTTCTTATTTTCATATTTATTCCAATTAAAATATTAATCCTTGTTTTGATTCTAATATTTTACATATCTTTATTAATAAATCTATGATACGTGTTCATTTCAAATTTATCAGTCAGTAATTATATTTCTTGACTAATAAAACACCCATTCATGTGGAATCCTTATCCTTCCCTTCTTCAACCATAATCTCTTATTCTCCTTACTATATTAGTTATTCACTCCCTGCTTGTCTTCCATTTTTTAACCTTTTTTGACCCTCCAATAAAGTCCTCCAACAAAGTGAGAAATATCTAACTCTTCTATTTTTCACTTGAATATCTCAGTACACTGATATAAAGGAGAAAATTTGAAGTCTTTTCTTAACAGGTCCAGCAGTGGAACTATAATATGTTGCATTTGGCTTGTTCCCTTCTGGATGGAGTGAATAGAGGAATCATAAATATCAAGATGGGCTTTCTCTTCAGTTTTCAAAATGAATGTCTAACAGAAAGCAATTTTTCTTACTTTGCTAGCTTGGGTAAAAGGGGAAAAGAAGGAGAGGAATCCACCAATAAGGACCAGACAATAAATTGCAGAACATAATCTATTGACCAGACAATAAATTGCAGAATGTAATCTAGAAATGCATTTTTAACAATTGGCTTCAGCAATATTTTATCCATAAATGGATAGGTGCCCATCAGAAGGATCAGACTTGGAAGAGGTGATTGAGGCTATAAGTTTCAATGGGCATTATGAAAACCTTGGTGGTGCAGTGGTTAGAGTGCAGTTCTGCAGGCTACTTTTGCTTGACTGCCGGCTGCCTGCAATTTGGTAGTTCAAATCCCACCAGGCTCAAGGTTGACTCAGCCTTCCATCCTTCCAAGGTGGGTAAAATGAGGACCCAGATTGTTGGGGGCAATAGGTTGACTCTGTAAACTGCCTAAGAGATGGCTGTAAGGCACTATAAAATGGTATATAAGTTTAAGGAGTATTGATATTATAAAAAGGGACAAGTTTTAAGTTCAATGTTACTTTTGCTGTTTTTCAAGTGCAGAATAATGCAGCAAATGTCCAGCAGATCAACATCCAAATGACAGCTAATACAGCCACTGTATTCCAACGATCAAAACTTTCCTATCCTATCAAGAACAATTGGGGTTTATTCTGATTTCCATTGCCTTGTTTCTCTCCTTCATCACATGCTTTGTCTTGGGAACCTTCATTAAATTCCAAGAAACTCGCATAGTCAAAGCCAACAATCAGGACCTTTCTTATATCCTTCTGATTTTTCTCCTGCTTTCCTTCTTCACCCCCTTCTTGTTCATTGGCCAGCCAAGGAGAGTCACCTGCCTTTTACATCAAACAGCCTTCAGCATCTGCTTCCATTTCTCTGCTTCCATTTCTTCTGTCTTGGCCAAAACCATCACAGTTGACACTATAATATTTCCTTCCCCTCAAGAAATCCTTCAAGCAAATTGATTTATCCCAAGTTGTGTTAAAAAAGACTATCACTTGTTAATAAATATGATTTCCTTTTTTCTCATTACAATGAAGTGTATAGAAAGCATGTGAATTAGTGTGTGTGCTAGTCAGGTTGCAAGAGATGGATATTTGAGGCTCTTCTACAAAGATAAGGGAGCAACCTATTTTCCAAAGCACTAGAAGGCAAGACAAAAAACAATGGATGGAAACTCCCAATAATCAAGGAGAGAAGCAACTTAGAACTAAAGTGATTGGACAGCCATTTGTAGCATACAGGGTAGGAAAGGACCTTGGAGATCTTCTACTTCAACTCTCCTGCTCAAGCAGTACAGACTCTACCATTCTGAACAAACAGCTGTCCAATCTCTTCTTAAACACCTCTGAAAATGGCACGCTCACAACTTCTGAAGGTAAACTATACCACTGATTAATTGTTCTAACTATCAGGAAATTTCTCTTTAATTCTAAGTTGCTTCTCTCCTTGATTAGTTTCCACCCACTGCTTATTTTCCTGCCCTCAGGTGTTTTGGAGAATAGCTTGACTTTCTTTTCTTTGTGGCAACCTTTGAGATATCGGAAGACTGCTATCATGTCACCCCTTGTTCGTTAAACTAGACATTTACACCCTATGGTTTACTTACACCTTCTCAAGGAAGAAATTCCCCCCCTTCAATATAGAATAATTCTTCTTAAAACTGGGAAGAGGCAAACAGGAGAACTGGAAGCCAAAACTATTGATCAAATAGAATCAATTCTTGGGAGATTTGCTGTGGGTTGGTCACTCCCAGAAAAGAAGTAAAAGAAAAAAGGAAGAAAGGTGGTTCCAATACTTGAATTATTGTCCTTATTCCAAAGAGGACCAACTGTGAATGTAACACAGATACTTCCTTCACTGATTTAACAATAAAGTTATAATAGAGATCAACTATATCCAGAACAATGTGTGATTGCTTATGTTGGAAGAAATGTCCATCTGGCTTAAGTTCCAAGTGGGGAAAAAGACACTGGAAACATGGAGACTGTTTGGAAAGATGGTTTAATGGTGGACAGGACCACATGCATGAGAGCTCTTGGGTGAAAAAAAAGGGAAGAGATGCTGTGAGTCCCTGGATTTTATACCCTTTCTGGGCTTGGAACTTTCTGGAGCACAGGAAGTGTATCCTGATTGGTTGTTGTCAGAGATCATAGCTAGCTTTTTAGTTGTCTTGGGTGCTACATTTGGTTGAAACTTAGTGGGTGGTGCAATGAAGGGCAATTAAATGGTTCTGCCTGAAGGAGGTAGATCTTTGTTATGTAGAATAGACTGGCCCAGGCCTTAATGGGCCATTAACAAAGGTGCGATGGGGTTGAGTTTCTGCCTTTCTGAGTTTCTACTTAACAGATAATCAGAGTTGGAAGGGACTTTGTAAGTCATCTAGTCCAACCCCCTGCCCAAGGGGAGACTCAACACCATTTCTGACAAACGTCAGTCCAATCTCTTGTTGATAATCTCAACTGATGGCACTCCCACAACTTCCATGGGCAAGCTGTTCCATTTGTTGATTGTTCTCACTGTCAGAAAGTTTCTCCTCATTTCCAGGTTAAATTTCTCCATGTTCAGTTTCCATCCATTATTCCTTGTCTGGACTTCTCTTTTAGGGGAAATATTCTGCCTTTTTAATATATCCTAAAATATTTCCTTTTAGTAGGGGAGGGCTGGGTTTTAACTTCCAACACTTACACACTTGCCAACACCCCCTCTTGGTGCTGGTTTTGCACAAAGACAACTTCTTACAGAAATTTGGAGTCCAAGTCCCCTGTCTCACTCAGTGGCTCATCTCCAAAGGTTTGGAGCCTCATCTGTAATTTCTCCCCATTGGCCATGATCTAGATTATAGTGTTTCAATTGTTGTCTTGGTGCTAATTCTCTAGAAACATGTCAGAAGATTTGATACAGATACCTCAATAACAGGTTTTTACTTTAATTTCACACAAAAGCCTTGTGAACTGGTGTCATGGCACTGGAAATCTGTGGGTGCATAAATAATTATAGAGAGAAAGAAAGGGGCAGTTGGGGATGTATTTTTCCCTTCTAATGAGGTTCAGAAATGAAGCTTTGTCCGGTTTCTGTGTGAAATAAAAAAGCTTTCTCCCGATTCTTTTTCTCACTCTTTGTATAATTCATGTATGAGGTTGGAAGCTCCATCAGAAACATGTTATGTTGCTACTGTTTCTGCTGCTTCTTTTATGGGCTCAGGGCATCATGGGGTTGCTGAAAGGCAAATGCCTCCTGACTCTGCAGATGGATGAGGTAGCCCCAAAGAATCATTACAAGCTGGGAGAGCTTTCCATTGGTGGCATCATCTCTGAAAGTCAGGCTTTTTGCTGAATAATAAGTTTTGAAAAATATCCTTTGACTCAGTTATAAGGGTAAGTCTATCTTCTAGCATTACATTAGAGCAACCTTGTTTCTGACTTATTTCAACAGTTCCACTGTGCCATTTCTTCTTTTGGTCTATTATAGCCCCCACAGATTATTAGCCTCCTTTGAAATTTTCAGGTGTTTTCTTGAAAATTTTCTTTCCTTCTTGAATTTGAAGAATGAACATCCACTTTGGTTGACATAAACTGTGGCCAGAGAGGAGAAAGTGGATACTCCCTTGTACACCTCCCTTACCCCATAAAGAACACAACATGGACCCCAAAATAAAAGAATGCTATATTTTTCCCTCTCCCTTTTGTTTCTGGTTTTTACATTCATCAATAATATAAAAAAAAATCCCAGATCAGAATTTATTATTCAATTGCCCTGTCGTACATTCCTATTTTAAGGTGATGTTCTTTAATCTTATAATAATTGAAATTAAGACCAGTGGTGGGATTCAAATAAGTTAACTGGTTCTGCTGAAGTAGTGCGAACTGGCTGAATCCCACCACTGATTAAGACTCCTGTCAAAGACTTTTCACATCAAAATTCAAATATATATTGGAATCAATATTTTATTGGCTTTGCCAAGTGTTATAGCTCCTCATTATCTGTGTAGATTTTTGCCTGAGTGTGCACTTCATGATTTTATATTTAATATAAAGTCAAGAAATCCAAATATTAAATATTGGAAAACATTACTAGAGAGAAAAATTTATATAAGTGAATCTGAAATCTTACACCAATTCCAAGGATATTGACAACATCAAGAATGTGAAAGCTAATAATAAATAGATTCCCTTATACTTAAAATTGCATTGAATATCCTAAAATGAAATATATATTGAATGAATCCCAGAGTTTTATTAAAATATGTCAGATATCTAGGGAAAAGCCTTAGCTTTTAGAGATGGAACAATCCATCCACATATCTCATCAAATGTTTCACATCTTCTCAGCAGTCACACCCCTGATTTGTGCTATGAACTATAATCAGATATATTTTATTAATCTAGTTTACAAATTTTACAAATTTTCAATTACTTGTAGGTTACATTTGTTTCTGCACTGCTCTAATCAGAGTAATTTCTAGGCTGATGCAGATCAGATGTATTTTGGTAAAAAGTATTTTGATTAGTGTATATGCTAAATGCATTATCCCTGCAGGGTAATGTAATCAAAATACTGAAAGATGCTATCCTTCCTTTTTGCTATTCAGGAGATCAACCAGGGTTCCAGTCTCTTACCCAACATCACTCTGGGCTACAATATCTATGAAAATTATTTCCATCCAGAAAAAACTTCTGATGCTTTGCTGGACCTGCTTTCGGATGGAGAGGCCAATGTCCCCAATTATAGTTGTGGGAAGCAGAGAAACACAGTGGCTGTTCTTGGAGGGGCTAAGACTGGCTTCTCCATCCAGATATCATCCATGTTGGGCACCTATAAAATGCCACAGGTGAGTCTTTGCTGGGAAAACCAGTTACAATGAATGAGAGATCCTTCCTTGTGTTGTCCCCAATTTGGGTCTGAGCCTGGTGGCGAAGCCAATAATGGTCACAGGTTTTCTGATTGCTTTATATTGGAGTACCCCAAGGAAAAGGGCTCCTGGCCAAAATGCCAAGAACCAAGAACAAAGGATTAAGTAAGCTTTATACATTTTCACTAAAGGAGAAGGAGGGACAAGGCAGGATTAATAAGAAATATCACCTAATAAATATTTTAGTAATAATTCTACAATTTCTTCTATTGGTCTTTTGCTGTCCCTATTCCTAAGCCTTGGCTAATGAATGCCTCAGGAGCAGTCATGGTATTCGACCGGTTCTGCCCAGTTCTGGAGAGCCAGTAGCAGCAATGATCAGTGGAGATCGAACCGGTTCTCTTTGCTGCTCTGTGGTTGGCCCACCCACCCGCCTGGGCTCCCATACTCACTTTTATGGCCAGAATTCAAAGTGCAGCTTCTTTGCGCGGCGCAGAATAGTGCCACGCGGCAGCTGTTGCAGTGTCCACCATCGTGCAGGAATGTAGGAGGCAAGTTAGAATGCCTCTGCGCTTGAGCAAAGTATGTGTTTGGTAGGCAAGTGCACACAAAGTGTGTGCATGCATGAAAAGGGCAGCCACCAAGCCACTCCCACCGAACTGGTGGCAACTTTATTTGAATACCACCACCACTCAGGAGTTATCTAGTACACATTTTATTTGCTTCAAGCAATGGTGGGATGCAAATACTTTAACAACTGGTTCTCTGCCCTAATGACTTATTCCAACAACAAGTTCACCAAACTGCTCAGAAACTTAACAATGATTCTCCCAAAGTGGTGTGAACTGGCTGAATCCCACCACTGACTCCAAGCCATCTCTATTCCTAGCTGAGGTCTGCAAGTTGCCTACCTCTTCCTTACTTTTATCAGCGTTCTAACTACCCAGAATTGCTACAAACTTTACACGTGCATATTTCCTGTGGATAAGTAGTCTTTGTTCTTGCCAGACAAACTCCCCAATTACAAGCTTCCTGATTTACTTTCAAGTGTGTGTCATGACCTGGTTTTATTTTAGAAGATGGCCAATCACTTGTAAATGAAGACCAGGATTTTATCATGGAAATGTTTCAGGAACTTCTGTAAAGCCTTGATTCAGTGGTACATGACAAACTATTCCTAAAACTAAAATCTCTTATGGTATCTCCTGGACAACTGCATAAACTAGACAGAAGATTCCTGTTAAACAGACAACAAATGGTCAAAATTGGGAGTGTTCCTACAAATTCGTACCTGTCAATAGTGGTTTTCCCCCAGGCAGTGTTCTAGGACCCAACTCTCTTCATACTCTACATAAATGACCTCTGTGATCATATTAAGAGCAACTGTGTTCTCTTTGCTGATAAGTTAAAGCTGTTCAATACCATGGACAATACTGCTATCCTTCAAAACATCTTCTGACTATGTATCAGAATGGTCAAACAAATGGCAACTTCAAATCTCAACAATAAATGGCTCTGCCTTACATATTGGCAAAAAAAATCAGAAAATAAAAATACAGGATGAATAGTCAAGATCTTGTTGATGATCCAAGCTCTGTAAAGACCTTGGAATACTTATCTCTAATGGATCTAAGTGCTAGAGCCCCACTGTAACTACATAGCCAAAAAGGCATTAAGAGTTGTTAACCTAATCCTATGTAGCTTTTTCTCTGGTAATATCACACTACAAACTAGAGCATACAAAACATTTGCGAGACCAAATACTTGAAATACAGCTCATCGGTGTGGAACAACCACATTACATATCTGATATTAGCACAGTTGAGAAAAGTCCAGAAATATTTCACAAGAAGAGTTCTCCACTCCTCTTACTCGTAGCATACCTTATGCACACAACTTGAAATTCTAGACCTAGGAAACCTAGAATATACACCGCCTTCAGTCTGATCTAATATGGTAATAAAAATCATACATTGCAATGCCCTACCTGTCAATGAATATTTCCAGCTTCAACCATAACAATACAAGAGCACACAATAGATTACAAACTCAAGGTTAACCGCACAAACTGATTGCAGAAATACAACTTCAGCAACAGAGTGGTCCAATGCCTGAGATGCACTACCTGCTCTCTGTGGTTTCTTCCCAAAAGTCCAAAAATTTTAACCTTAGACTGTATACTGTTGACCTCACCCCTTTCCTAAGAGGTCTGTCGGGGGCATGCATTAGCACACTAATGTGCCTACTGTCCCTGTCTTATTGTTTGTTTTATAATTGACAAATCAAACAAATAAAAATAAAAAATAAATAAAATGGAAAACCTTAAGGACGATGGCTCTGATAATCCAAAAGGAGGGAAGGAGTAAAATAAACATATCTGCTCTCATTGTGGTCATGGTCCAGATGGGGGAACCTTTTCTGGGCTAAAAATTCTGTCAAGGAGCAAATGAGGAGGGAAGTCATGACTGAGAAATAGGTCTTCACTGCAAAGAGTGCACTTTATCCTTCAAAAGGGACAGTTACTTACACCTTACATTTTGACTCTCATGGATCTCAGATAAAGTACTCACTTTTCTTTCCTTTTCAGATTAATTACAATTTTGTTTCCCAAATTCTGATGGATAAAACTGGGTTTCCTTTCTTCTACCCAATGCTCCCTGCTGAAGGATTCCAGTATTCAGGGATGGTCAGCTGATTTGTCCAGATCCAGCAGGACAAAAATGAGAGACAATAACAGCTTGTAAACTTCAAGGCTGAAGGCTTGGCAGGTATTTCTTTTCTGTTCCATGTATCCCTCCTGCCATCACTTATCTCTTTTGTAATTGTAAGAGCTGGGCAGCTATTCTGACAAAGATAATTTATTCTGAATAAAGAAATCAATTTGAACTTTCCATTACTCTTCCTTTTGTGTTCCCTTCATTTCTCCCCTTTCTTTGGAACACACTCTTCTCCTAAATCTTCTAAATTTTCAAACAGAATGTTCTAGGGGTGGGAGACATGATAGATGTCTTACAATGTCACAGGGATTGTCACAGAGATCAAGTCAAACAATTCTCCAAAGTACCTGAGGACCGGACAAGAAGCAATGGATGGAAACTGACAATATTTTTTATTGTGTATGGAAATTAGAAGACTTCAAATAACTAAAACTGATTGGCCGAACAGGCCGCTCTCAGATTGGTCAATTAAGCACCATTTTAATTGGCCCGCCTGATGGTGGGAATTCTTAAAGAGCTGTCATTGGCCGCAAGCTGCGAGCAGCTGCTATAAGAAGGAGCGCTCGGCTCGCCAAATTTGTTCCACTACAAGTCACTATACTGTTAAAATAAAGAGCTGTTTGTTGGAATACCGGTCTCGCATACCTTATTATCCATACAGAACAGTTTTGAAAGAGAATATTACTAGATCTTCACTGTTTAGCCATCTTTTCCAAATGATCAAATATCATTTGATCTTTTGCAAGCAGGAGTTGATTGGTCCGGAGAAAGGATTCATAAAATATCCTAATGTCAACTCGTAAAGCATTCCTGGACTGCTCTTGAGTTGCCAAAGGCAAAAAGGGGGAGAACTGATGGAGAAGCTTGGTTGCTATGACCAGAAGCACATTCTATGCATTCCTTTCTCCAGAGTGCAAGATGGAGAGATGTTTTCTACAGCCCACAAAAGTGCTCGGTTTGAGAATGTGATTTATGACACACCCTGGGAGGAAGGGGAAATAGGGTCATAGGTGGGCAGTAAATTACATGGGGCAGAGCCGACTGCACTTGGGAAAGTGCTGACAAGTTGCTCCTAATAGATAATTGGATTTCTTTTGAAACTTGGCTCAAGGCTCTTGAATTAATTAGGGCATCCATAGGAACCCTGACACCCAGTTCCCAAAAGAGGGAATTATGGGTAAACTTGTAAATTTATTCTTGTTTTGAGGGCATGAAAGGTGGGCCGATGTTTTGGGCAGAAGGCACTCTCACAATTAACATGGCTCTATGTCTTGTACGGATGAACAAAAGGGATTGTGCAGTAGGAATGTATCACCTTTGTGTAACAGAACTAGATGGGTAGTGTGCCATGTCCCATTGTGTCAGGCGGAGCTCCATTCAAAATCCAGGAAAGAAATACTTAGACTCTTTAGTTTATAGAAAAGATATCTTTTACTGAAAGTGAAGTGGTAGCAACCAAAGAATTCTGAATCTGAGAAATTAGGTGCGTAATTCACATATACAAAGTGATGGAAATGTTCCCACCCCCAATAGTTCAAATGACACTTCCAATTATAAGTTGTGGATATGATCATGTGGGCATCTTCAGGTGATGATGAGGCCTCTGTCCNCCCCCCGCCCCGTTACTTATGGCAGTCGAAAAGATGCAAAGCAATAGCAGAAGATCTTGAAGGCTGATACATTGTTTATTCCATTCCAGCTTCATCCCTTCCTTGGAAACTCTGAGTTTTATAATAAATCCATAGCTGGAATGTCTCCCGATGAGAATGGAGTTCTCCCAATGAGAATTGACCTGGACATTGTCAACCGGCTGCTTCACAAAAGCACAGTTCATAGAATAATAATTGGAAGCATAGAAAAACAAGGATCCCGAGATCCCTGGGAATAGGCTAAAAGAGTTCTTTTGTGCTGATTCCTGTTAAAAGTAAAGTTCCCCGGGTAACCTTTCTTTTCAAGAAAGTCTGTTCTTATTTAACAGATAACAGATAATCAGAGTTGGAAGGTGCTTTGTAAGTCATCTAGTCCAACCCCTTGCCCAAGCAGGAGACCCTACACCATTTCTGACAGATGGGAGTCCATTCTCTTCTTGAAAATCTCAAGTGAGGGTGCTCCTACAACTTCCAAGGGCAACCTGTTCCATTTCCAAGGGCAAGTTGTTCTTTTCATTCCCTGACTTCTGTTTATTTATTATTAATTTATTTATTTATAAAATTTATAGGCCATCCATCTTACCTCAAGGTAACTCGGTGCAGCCAACAAAAATAAAAAAAATGAAACTGCAAAAATTAAAAGCATAAATCAGTTGATGTATTAGTTGTTATCAAATCAGCCTTAATGGAATTGTTATTCTCACTTAGCAATTTTTCTAGAAAGTGTCAACTCATAAAACCCTCCTATGACTGTTTTTGAGTTGCCATAAACAAGGGATGGGGGAATCTGAAGGAGCATAACGACAGTTTAAAACCAGAAGTACATTCCATTCTTTTCTACAAAGATTGTAGCTAGGCTTCCGGATCTTCTGCCCAATAAAATCCTTCATTGGAGAACATGATTAATGACACCCAGCCCATGAACGTGCTTCATTGGAGAATCTGATTTATGATATACCCAGGGGGGAGGAGGGAAACAGGGTCACAAGTAAATTATGTATGCCAGAGTTGGCTTCATTTAGGTTAATGGCGACATGTTGCTCCTTATAAATCTTTTGAATTTTTTGAAGCTTGGCTTGAGATTCATAATTTAAGGCCCTGTCACACTGTCCAACGGATGCAAAACGTTAGTAAAAAGGACACAACGGACGTGCAAAATGTTCCATCCATTGTTATCCGCTCTCAAAAGGGGCGAAAATTTGCATAACCGGAGTGGATAACACGGAAAGGAACAGACGCGGGGAGGATGCAGGGCAGATGGAAAGCGGATGCAGAACGGAAGCCTAGTGGATGGAAGCGGATGGGAGCGGATGGCACATCCGCGAGGTTTCCGGGGGACCTCAGCAAAGCGGATGCGGAACGGAAAGAACGGATGCAGAACGGACGCCGAACGGATGAAGCGGATGAACAGCGGAATCCTAGCGGATGCACAGCGGAAGCCGAACGGATGCCAAGCATTAATTGCGCATGCGGGGGGGATGCA
>BHFT01002018.1:0-30547 GCA_004320025.1 Laticauda laticaudata | reverse complement strand
GATGGCAAGTGTTTTTCTCCATTTTACATCCTCTTTCCATCCGTTGGTGCAGTGTGACAGGGGCTTAAGCTACTAAAGTAAATAGAGAGAGCACTGCTAAATGACGCATGGTTTCATCATCTCATATTATCTGGCATGAAAATTATCTGGCATGAAAATCAAATGATTGATTGGCAATATGCCATTTGAGCTGCTCACATAACAGAAGTCACATCAAGAATCTAAAGGCATGAATCTCAGGAAGAGAGAAAAAACATATTCAAAGGAAGGATGGCAATTGATCAAAAGTAGACAAGAAATATAGAATGCCTGTAGAAAGTGGTCATAACTCTAATATCTGCATTTTGCAAGACATGATATCCTTTTCATTATCATATCTTCATGGATCCAATAAATTCAACCTTACTCTGAATTTTATATTTCCTCATGCAATTTATTTTTCCTTCCAAATGAACTGACTTTGGAAATATCTGGTGCAGATAAAGAATCAAGAGCTGTGCATAAATATAAAAGTCAACATGTATTTTCTTCACATATACACTATAGCTGCATTTATGACTACTATAGTTTGATCCTAAATATTTGCAGGAGCCGTTGTTCTCTAAAAACAGTTATATGCATTCTTTCATGGACATGCTGTCTTGTATAGAAGCATCCAGAGAGAACACTTGTACAGAAACAGCCATAAATAGGACATTAGCTTACCCACCTTCCTTTAAGTTGACAAATGCAGCAGGGGGATAAATGACAGAGGCACTGCCACAGTTCTTCCTTGCTATGTCAGAGATTTAGCTTTAGACCAGGGGTTTCCAGCCTTCAGTCTGTGAACCAGCAGTGGTCTGCGGCATACCAGCAACTGGGTCATGCAAACTAGTGAAGACCCAATTCGTGGGATACAAGCAGCAGACAAAAGTATGCCCCCTGTGATCACAGAAAAACCTTTCTTCACAGAACCTGTCGCAAAAGGTTGGGTGCCCAAAAGTTTGGGTACCTGGGTGTGGCAGGTGGAGAAGTAATGTCAGCATCATTCCTGTCTCTCTATTCAGCTACCTTGGCTTATCAGCTTTCTGCCAAGTGTGGAGGCATTGCTTCATTTCTCTAAACACTTTTTGATATGAGAGCATTCTACCTAGACAAACTCCATAGTAAGTAGCAGCTCCAACCAACCCCCTGCCTCTAAGACCTGAAGGTGACCTAAAGATTCAGGAGAAATAACAAAGAAGCAGGTCTGTTTCACTGTAAAGGATTTTATCAAATTGTGTTTGGTGGTTTACTGTCATACTGTCCATTTTTTTTCTGTGTGCACCAGACTAGTGTGCACAGCATGTGTCCCCCAAGCCACCCTGTATGGCCTGCCTGTGTTTTTTGAAAAATAACTAAATCTATTACCAGCAAATGTCACTGCCACCATGAAGGAGCTGCAGCAGCCTCATGTGCTGAAAAAAAAAAAAAAAGCTCTTTAATGCNAAAAAAAAAAAAAAAGCTCTTTAATGCCTCCTCCAATGCCCCAGGCCTCATCAGCATTGCCAGCTTCATTCTCTGCTCTATGCCACTAGCCACCAAACAGCTGACCAGCACACCAGCTATTCCTTTTTGGCAATTATTATTATGAATATCAGTGTTGCGCCTTGCCCTCTATGAGTCCTGCCAGCCTGTGCTAACTTTCATATCAGTGAATTAAAGGGTTTTAGTACTGCTTGCCTCAGGCTAATGAACTAGTTTTCACATAGCCCTTGTGATTACCGGATCCTGAGATACCTGCTCTATATCTTAAAGCCTCTTGGGATGAGAACTATAACCTAAGCTGTATGTATTTCTTCCTGAATTATGCACTGTTCTTATGAGCACAGCTGTAACAGTCATCTGCCCTGAGCCAAAGTTGTCCTTTGTATTAGATTTGTAGTGCAACAGAAGGCACATCAATACAAGAAATATTTAATCCAGCCAGCCATGGAATTTTGTAAAAAAAATCACATGAGGAAAAAGCAATGGAGTCTGCCATCAGAGATAATAAATATAACCACACACATAATCATATCACACAATCAAAACAAGAGGTTGCATAAATGCAAGAGGATTCATATGGGTGCCAGAATGTTGCATGAAACTCTACCAATTCTGCCCAATGAACTGTCTTTCCATGAGGTTCAAGGACTAGGATAAAAACCACGGGTGGGATTCAACTGGCATTACTACTGGTTCGGTATTTGAAAGATAATGAGCATACATGTCAAAGCATATGTACAAAGTATACCTATTTAAAATATTTTTAAAATGATTGTGCTTATTAAGTAGAATATCTTAAGTACTATCCTATATCTCATTAATAAACATTTATCTATTGGGAAAAATAATTCTAGTTTATGCAGAAAAATATAATGAAATGATTCTGGGAAAAGATTCTGGATTTTGCTTTGTTATGGTATTTGCATAATGATATAGATTCATATCCTAGTTCAATGTTCCTCTCAATTCCTGTTATGCTGCCTCAGCATGGTGTCAGTGGGGGATCTTACTGGAAGGGATATGTAAAGGGTATTAGGAGTATATATATATCCAGCAGGATTACCCAAAGGTGTGAACATCACTACAGCTAACGGGCTAAAACTAGAAGAAGCAACAGCAAAGAAAGATACTACTGGATGTAAATCACAGGACAAAGGCAGCATTTCATATCATGGGAGAGAAGGCACTGGTAATGGTTCATTGCTCCTGCATTTTACCAAGAAAACCACATGGACAGATAATACAAAATGAATGCTGATATGCTAGAAGATGGACTTTCAGGTCAGGAGGTACTCAGCATCCTATTGAGGAAGAACTGAAGACTAAAGACTAATCTGAAGAACTGGAATACTAACAGTGTTTATGATGAAACTGGATTAAAGCCTTTGGGATAATTTCTGATTTTGTCATAGAGGAAAAGAAAATGTAAATACTAATGCAATCATAGCAGGAATATAAGAATATAAAAAGTATAAATAAGGGAAAGTATGACATGATGAAAGCTGAAATGAACTGATGTCTCAGGCATCCACAAATTGGATTGGAATTAGACGCATTCAGTTATAAGTTTTTTACTGGTAGAAAATGAAAAGCAAGGAAGAAAAGCCATTGCTTTTGTAGTGACAAAGGACACAGCAAAGACACAACCAACATGAGACTTCACAGGAAATCCTTTAATATGACAATTATTCAAGTTTAAGTTCCAACTACTGATGAGCTTTATGATCAAGTTTACTTTGAAATCAACACAACATGTAAACAAGATGTGCTGCTTGCAGTTGAATAACAAACTTGGAAATATTAGAGAGGAAAACATCACTGGACCATGTAGCCTAGAAACTGAAATGAAGCGGCAATAAAGAGGAAAATATTGTTCAGATGTTCACCTTGCTGATCCGGCAAAAAAATAATAATCTGAAAGATATCAATGCCAGTTTATCCAAAGTTCTGCTGCTGTATATTTCTAGATAAATATATGACAGATAATTAGTATCCAATACTGTAACAAAGTATGAGATAGGAATTACACTAAAGTGTCATTTTAAAAATTACATGGAAGAGAACAGAATGAATTGAATGACATACTTAAAGCATATCCAAAGTCTGGTGACTCAGAACCACTGCCCATTTCATATTCTGAAAACAAAATGACTTAAATCTTGGAATTAAGCGCATACATACGTTTGCAATGAAATAAACAGCCTGTAGTTTATTTTTATATCTGATCAGGACAAGCTTCAGTTACGCTATCTATACAGTTGATTAAATGGCCTATTCCAATATATAGTTTAAAACAGAGGTGGTATTCATCAGATTCTAACCAGTTCTGGACAACCGGTAGCGGAAATTTTGAGTAGTTTGGAGAAGTGGCAAATACCACCTCTGGCTGGAAATTTTATCCTTCCCTAGCCACGCCCACAGAACTGACAGTAAAAAAAATGGAATCCCACCACTGGTTTAAACCAATTGTTCTTTCCAATATACAGATACTGTACCATGGTAACAAACTGTTAGTTAGGCTAGCAAGCCTCATAATTTCTTAACTGGTATGCACCACTACGTAAAGGCAAAGGAGGAAGTGACATGCTCAAATGTGATATTAAACTGACTCATAATAAATTGTGATTTAATATTAGCATTTTTATGTTAAGGAGCAAGAATGTACAGAAAATGATTCATGAAAACGTTTAAAACATGAATTTATGAGGCTCCACACTTAGAAATATAAAATACAGCAAATTTAAATAAAACTATACTTTTAAAAATAAATAAGTTCTAATCAGCTTGAAACATATTGAAATCCTAAAGGAGGAGGTAAAATGAATTAACATTTTAAGAGCTTTCTTGTAATGAATGTACCATTATTCTAAGAGCTGTGAGTCTATTGTTTATAAATTGTTGTGAAATGTTGAAATAATATGCATATACACTTTATTAATTTAGAGACTAATGTAATTTTAAACTTGTTACAAATTGTATGTGAAAGGTAAAAGAATTATAAACACCCTAAGCATATTCTTTAAAAGATCAGAGTATTTAGATCTCTAAGGAAACCATGCTGTCCTTCATTTTAATTCTTGATGAGACACAGCATTAATCCAGGAAATCCTGCTTACTTTAAATACAAAGTTGATGGGATGTGATTACTTTCTGGTCAATAGACTGCATGCACAGTGGATATATGTACAGAATATGTGCAGACAAGAATTCACAATGGCAGATTTAAAAGACCAGGGATTCTACTCCAAATCTGAAAAGACGAGAACTTGTTAAATAAAATAAAGTTAAGATACTTAAACACAATAAGAAACAGTACATACAGTAGATTTGCCATTTGACTTACTAGATACCTCCAACATTTTATGTCTGAAGGCAAATGAAATAAATAAATTTTAGTTTAAATTATGCAGCTGAAATCTAAGCACTCCAGAAGATTAATGTCATTGCCCAGAAAATCATTGGTTGCCCTCTCCCCTCTTTGGAAGAGCTTTATAGCTCCCGCTGCCTTAAGAAAGTTCAAAACATTCTCAAAGATCCATCTCATCCTGGGAACCCTTTTTTTGAATTATTATCATTTTGCAGACGGTACAGAATAATAAAAACAAGGACAAATAGTCTGAAAAACAGCTTCTATACCAGGCAGTAGCTCTTTTGAATTCTGCTGAATAATGCAGTGTGGTGTTGGAGGGTTCCAGTTCGGTGGGTGAAGGGTGAAGGATGTGTGTTTGTGTTTATTTTCATGGTCATTGTTTGATTTCGTTGTAAGAGGTGCAATGACAATAAAGTAAAGTAAACTAATTGAAATGTTTGTGCTGATTAAAAAGTATAACGGATAGTCCTTGACTTACAAAATTTGAAGTAACGATGACAGTAAAAAAAGGTTTTATGACTGTTTTTCACACTCATGACTGTGGCGACATCTTCATGTCACATGATCAAAATTCAGGTGCTTGCAACAGATTCATATTATGATGGTTGCTGTATCCCGGAGTCATGTTACCCCTTTTGCGACCTTCTGACAAGTCAATGGGGAAGCCAGATTCCCTTAACAACCCTGTTACTAACTTAAGAACTGCAGTGATTCACTTAACAACTGTAGCAAGAAAGGCTGTAAAATGAGGCAAAACTCGTTCAACAACTATCTCACTTAGCAACAAAAATGTTGGACTCAATTTGTGGTCATAAATCAAGGACTGCCTGTATTTACAAGTTTGATATTCTCTAATTTACTATGTTCTAGCTGGATTGTTAACTTGGCCAATGTAAGAAATTAATATTAATAATGTACAGTGATAGTAATGATGGAATGTATAGGAGAATAACTGTAGAACTATGTTTGTGCAAGAATGAGGTAATGAAAAAGTGCTTATACTTCACCATAATTTGACAGATTAGAAAATAAAAATTTATAGTATAAGAAATGTGAGTAGAAACTTTTTACTCTTTATGATGAGGTTGGCTCACATCCCAGAACTGAAAGTTAAAATATTTACTTGGTTTATGGCAGAGAATCTTAAGTTAAATTGGCAGAACTATACCTTTTAGTCCAAGAGTGTATATTGGAATGGTCAGCATTAAACACGTTTTCAAGAGCTCAGAGAACTGAAGTGAACTTTAAAGTACTGTGATAGGACCAGCTTAGATTTGCCAAGAGTAAGTTAAGACTTGTTGCTGCCCATATTAAGAGCTGAGAAATGGAATTAAACACTAAATAATCTTAACCTTACTCTCACAGAAGACTTCTGAGACAAAGTGTTTTAATGAGCTAATAAAATTAAGTAGTATGCACAGTAGAAATGGACTCAAAAGCTAACACTCTGCTGAAATCTACTATTTGTTAGGGTTTTTCCAGACCAGAATAGTAGTACCTCCAGCCTTAAAAAGGCTCGGTCTCCCACCACCTCAAGAGGCTATCTTTGGAAAACTGCTCTGTAAGTTTCCGCTGCAAACCAATTTGCTTCCGAGATTCAGGTGCTGGTTGTGGACCATAAAGCACCATACAACATATGGCTCAGTTAGTTGAAGGACTTTTGTTTTATGGTGCCTGCCATACAATATAGGCATGCTCCAGGTTCCTTCAAATAAACAACACCATCTTTCAAGGCCCAAGAACTACGCCTTCTCTGTTGCAGCGTATGTCCTATGGAATAAAATCTTTTTAGAGATTTCAACTCAGGCTCTCCAGAGTCAAGTAGAATTGAAAATTGTCTAATTTGAATAAGTCAAACTGCCCCTATCCTTTCCACTTTAAATGAGCCTTGAAAATCTGGCTAATTTCCCAAACCTCGAGCCAAAGGCTAGGTCACACTGGCCAACGGATGCAAAATGTATGCAAAAAGGACACAGCGGATGAGCAACTTTTCCATCCGTTGTTATCCGCTCTCAAAAGTGCCCCAAATTTGCATAAACAGAGCGGACAACAACGGAAAAGGAAGGACGTGGGGAGGATGTAGCAGGGATGTAAAGCAAGATGTTCGTAGGAAGCCTAGCGGATGAAAGTGGATGAACACATCTGCAGGGCTTCCAGGGGAGAACAGCAAAGTGGACACATAACAGAAGGAGCGGATGCGTAGCGGATGACCCGGATGCATCACGGACGCCGATAGGAGCAATCGGATGCAACAGTGATGCGTAGCGGATGCAAAGTGTTCACTGCGCGATGCGGGGAGGATGAATTGCGTAAACTCCGCGGATATAAAAGGATGCAGCTCGCAAGCAGTCAGCATTCAGAGGAAAGACGTGCTGCCAGAGACATCTTGAGAGAACACCATGGGGAAGAAGAGGTAGCCTGTGCCTACTCCTGCCAGCCCTGGCACGAAGGACAGAACCACCATCCCACCCCCTGGCACTGACTCTGAAGCTGCTGGTGCTGTGGTCTGCTGGTGGTGCTCCTGGTGTTGCTGGTGCTTCTCCTGCTGCTGCTATTGCTGCTGGTGCTTCTCCTGCTGCTGCTGCTGCTGCTGCTGTGATGGACCAGCCCTAAGCCCTCAAAGCCTGCTGCTGAAGGCCCTGAAGGCCCTGCCAGAGGGAGGAAGAAGCAAGGCAAGGAGAAGGGGGAGAGGAAACAGTACTCCATTTCCGAAGACCATGAGGAAGAGGTGCTGGAATGGCTGAGGGAGAATGAGTACCTGTGGAGGAAGGGCCACAGGTTCTATCGCGACACCAAGAGGAAGCAGGCAGCGTGGAGAGAGAAGGCGGAGAGCCTGGGCTACATTTCAGATGTACTCCTTGGGTGGTGGAAGCACATGCACACCTGGTATGGCAAGCTGCACCTGAAGAAATCCAGGCAGGCCGCTGTCAAGCTCACGGACCGGGAGACCTATGTCATGGCCAGGTGCAGCTTCCTGGAGGGTGAGATCCGCCACCGAGGAGCAGCCCCTCTGTCTTCCCTTTCCCTCAGACAGCCCACAGAGAGCCACTCCTCTTCCAGCCAGAGAGACAGCTACCTTGTCCAGGCAGGTGTCTTTGGAGGGCCCAGACAGAGACCCCCACCACACAGCTGCACTCCCCGTGTGTAATAACATGGAGGACCCCTGTCTCAGATGGAGCAAGAAGAAGCAGCCACCAGAGACCAACCCACCCCCACCCCAGCTCCACCTCCACAGAAAGCAGGCAGAGAGTCAGACCAGAGGGACAGAGCCACACTGTCCTCTTGGAGATCAGGGACACAATAAAAGCCAGCACAGATCTCCTCTCCCAGCTGGTCCACTTTGACATACCATCCTCTAACCACAAGCCCTTCATCACGTACGTGAGCCAGACCCTCATGGACATGCCCGGAGGCCCAGTACCAGGCGATGAAGGAGAGGATCACAGCTCTTCTGTACCACCCTCCAGGCCCAGCTGAACCTGCTCCTACCCACTCCAGGTCTGCTCCTCCACCCTAGGCGATGTCACAGCCCTTCCACGTATTTCAGCAGCCCCTCGCCTACCAAGCCTACCACTACCAGGACTTCCCACAGCAGAGGCAGCCCTTCCCAGTCCAGACCCAGGTTCCTCGGATGCCACAGACACCACAGACGCCTCATCTGACCCAGCTGCAGACCAGACAGCCCCACTACACTTCTCCTTCCTCCATCCCACAGCCAAGCCCTTCGTCGAACATCTGTCATCAGTCTTGGGCCTCACATCCCAGGTCCTTGAGGAAGTGCCTCTCAACCTCACGGGACTGAGTCAGCTCTCTGAGAGCTTCCTGCACACACCATCTCCTGTTGTACTCTTGGGCCAGGCACCCAATGGCGCCTCAGACCAGCACTCCAGCAACAGCACCTCCACAGTCTGTGGCCCCTTTACATCTGAGACCATGGGCATGCCTCAGAGTGACTGAGAAGAGTGCCAGAGACTGAGTTGTTACCTGTTTCACTTTATCTTTGCTAAGACACTTTACTTGGGTCATTTTGCTTTTTAATAAAGTCATACAGTTTGTTATTAATAAAGGTTATCTTTGCTTCACACACTTGGTTCATTTTTTTTACTTAATAAAGTATTGGGAAAACTTTGAAAAAGGGTTAAGCCTTTGCATGCTTGTGGGATTGGTAAGGATAGCTGTGGGATGGATAGCTGTGGGATGGGTAAGGATAGCTGTGGGATGGATAGCTGTGGGATTGGTTAGGATAGCTGTGGGATAAGGGTAGTTGTGGGATGGGTAAGGATAGTTGTGGGATAGATAAAACCTCCAGTGCAAGCACAGTGGACTATATGATCCACCCTCCCAGCTGGCACACATATTGCCCTTTATTATCAATAACAATCTATTCATTGATCAACACATTTCAAAATAAACAAAACTCTTTATTAATGCCCTATTCATTGTAGGGCCACTCAACATACATGGCCCAATCTCATCAGTGTGATGAGACAGGCTGAAGGAAGCATCCATTAAGCATCTACCATCCTGTGCTTGCCACTCCACTGCTCCAGCTGGGGAGTTGCACCAAGTGTTTCAGGAGGTTGCGCTGCTTCTTCCCTTCATGTGAAGCTCTGTTGGGGCCTTGCACATCCACAGTGTCTATCAGGTTTTGTCCTTGCCTCCATTCACCAGCTCTATGTCCCCATTGCCTTGTTGTGGTCCACAACCTGTTCTGCAAGACTGGGCAGCGGGTGTGCGCATGAGATTGTGCAGGATGCAGCAAGCTTCCACGATCCTCCTCACGGTCCTGGGAGATGCTGCGATGGTGGTGAGAAGTACCTGGAACCTGTTGGCCAGGATGTGAAGGCGTTCTCCACCACCCGTCTTGCCCTGGACAGCCTGTAGTTGAAGTCCTCTCTTCACGGGTAAGGTATCTGGAAGTGTAGGGCTTCATGAGGTAGGTTCCGAGGGAGAAGGCGTAATCCCCCACGATGAAGTAGGGCACATCTTGTGTGTCGTTGGGTAGGGGGTCTGGATCAGGGAAACCCATGATGAGGTTGCGTTCCAGCCCATCCTTGAGGTCACTGGCGTTGTATATCTGGGCATCTGAAGCTGACCGTTGCCTGAAGCATCGATGTACATGAACTTGTAGTCAGCATCGACCATGGCAAAGAGGATGATGCTAAAGAAGCCCTTGTAGTTGAAATAAGTGGACCATGACTTGGCTGGTGCTTTGCAGGCCACGTGTTTCCCATCTATGGCTCCAACGGTGTGAGGAAAGTTCCACCTCTGATACCACTGCTCTGCAACTTTCTTCCAGCCTTCTTCAGTGGTGGGACACTGGAGGAGCTGCTCCACGTATTCTTCGATGACCCAATGCTGGTACAATTCTCTGACCACAATGCTGATGGTGTTGTGTGGCACCCTCCACACTACTCCCCAGCTGGAGCAGTGGAGTGCAAGACAGGATGGTAGATGCTTAATGGATGCTTCCTTCAGCCTGCATGTCTCTGTATGTGGATCCAGAGGCCAGGTGGCGCAGAGTCAGTGCCACTTCAGTCCAGGGTCCAGGCTGGGATGTAAGTTGGTGTTCGGCTTGGTGACCTGGGTCTCAGATGCTCCACAACTTCGTCAAACATGGCTGGTGGCATCCTCCTGAAGTGCTGGAATCACGAGGTCTTCATTCCTCAGCTCCACCATCAGCTTGTCATAGAGTCCAAACTCCACTCTTCTCCTGATCCATCTTCGGACCCACACAGCTCTTGAACGTCTCCTTCTCCTTGCGTAGAAAAGGTGAAACAGTCTGAAGAGGGCTTGGTTCTGGTGTTGAATGATGTGGCTACCAAAAGGAGTGTGCGATGATCCATGGTGGACATCAATGGATGATGTGGAAGAGCAAGAGCAAGGCTGAAGAGGTCGCACACCAGGGCTGCTGGACTGATAGTGAGATTTCTCCCCCTTTGTACAGAAATGTTGGTTTTCTACTAGGTGTCCTTCCACATACTCTAGACATCCTCCAGACATCCTAAATATCGAGATACGTCCCATATACGAACGTTTTGTCCATTTTAATGCTTATATCCGAGCTGCATCTGCTTTCATCCTTTCTATGTCCGTGCTACTTAATGTTCCGCGTACCTTTTGTTTCCTCCCTCTTTCCATTTTCAGCTGGAGCGGATGTGAGTTGCACAGATGCCCAGAGGATGCTGAGAGGATACATCAGACATGTAACGGATGACAACGGACGTAGAATGTTTGTTGCCCCTATGTGTCACGGATGATCATACGTGGCGGAAAGTTCATCCGCTCAAAAAGTTTTGTGCAGCTGAATCAGATTTTTAAAACAGTAATTTTCTAAAAAATTCTAAAAATTATTTTATCAAGGCACGTAAATGAAAAGGAAGACATCTGAGAGCTATACCAATGTTACAAGGTATTCCAATATTGCTGTACTCATTGCCTGCAAGCAGGGTAGTAAGGGAATATTTTCAAACAAGTTTCCAAATTCATGCTGTAATTATTTTCTAAGTAGCCTACATCTCTTGGTGTGCCATTGATGGATCAGGAACATCTGTCTTAACACTATTGAGTGCCAATTTATTTTTTTCATAAACCAGTCAATGATTGCTATTAAACACTGTTTTAATATATGAACATTTTCCCTGGAAATGGGTTTTTTTTAAAAACCATCTCCCTAGGTTTTTAAACCTAGGAAGAAATTGTCATGGAAGGGATACCTTATACTATACCTATTTTTCAAAGTCAATCTAAATACTGTTCAGGCTGCTCACTCATTGAAACTTTCAGAAATTGTAGACTTATTTTCTCAAACAGTCAGGTATTTTCTAATTAACTGAACAATTAAACATATAATCTGCAGTTCCAGGACAAAACTACAATTTCAAGAGCATTGGCACCATACGATAATGAAGAAGCACAAAAGCCAAATGTTAGCTGATTAAAATAGAGACTGATCAACAATATTGAAGTTAAACATGAACTCAAAATCCCAGTAATGTTTCCTTAATTTATACCGCCATTGCTCCTCCACAGAATGCTTGCCAATATTTCCAAGATAAAGTGAACAACAGATACTGGTACAGACTCTATTTTACAGACAGAATAATCTAGATTTAATCCCTAATTTTATCTCACAGGGCTTTGATAAACTGCAGCCTTGAATTCTGGAGATATAAAATCCGCCAGCATGAACTCTGAGCTAGATGGACTCTAGTCTGTTTCATTATAATAATTTCATTTTTCTGTTCTACATGAGCAAATTTCTCATGGCAAATTATGTGAAAATGTCTAATGAAAAGGACTAACTGCCAAAATATATACCAGTAAAATTAATACACATTAAAAAGTGGATAAAATAGCAGAGTAGAGTAGTATAGAACATAACACAGTTGGAAAGGACCTTCGAGATCTTCTAGTCCTTTTTGTGCAGGAAACCCGACACATTTCAGACAAATGGTTGTCCAATTTCTTCTTAAAAACTTCCATGTTGAAACATTCAGAACTTCTGGAGGCAAGTTGTTCCACTGATTAATTGTTCTAACTGTCGGGAAATTTCTTCTTAGTTCTAGGTTGCTTCTCTCCTTGATTAGTTTCCACCCATTGCTTCTTGTCTTGCCCTCGGGTGCTTTGGAGAAGAGCTTGACTCCCTCTTTTTTGTGGCAATATGTAGCAAGATGTTTTATGCTTATAAATTACAATCCTAGTTTGCAACTTTGTTCCTCTTAAATTCTTGTGGATGACCATGTGACTAGAAAACTGCTATCCATTTTTAAAAAATCTAATCCATTCTTTAAATGCAGAATACTTCTAGCTACAGCTAATCAAAGTAAAACCTGGTGTTCATTTGTAAAGATACCACATGGCTCGTTGTATCTGGAATATTTTGCCATCAGTTCTGCAACTTTCTGGCAAATCACAGAAGGTGGTGAAAAAAGAAGGAAGAAAGGAATTGGCAGTGCAAACATATATGCCATTTTTATAGTTTATCTGAATAGAGATATAAATTTCATATTGGTTGCTCAGGTGCTCTCTAATTAAATATTCACATTCAATCTATCAAAACATTATTTGTACATCTCTCATCATCGCTACAGTGAGATGATGGCTCTAGAAACAGGAATGACCACCATGGTACAGGTGGCCAATAGTAAATTAAGCACTTACAGGAAATGAAACTTCTTTCTTTCATCTAGTCTAGCTTTCCACAGTATTCCATAGCACTTTGGAAGGGTGTATGTGAGTGGATGTAAACTTTGAATCTGGACAATGGATTTGCTTAAAGACTGCAGTAATTCACATAGCGACTTATACAAAAAGGCTGTAAAGGCAGACACAGTCACATGATGACCTGCTTAATGACTGGCATAACTTACAACAGTAATTTTGGACTGAAATACAGTCGAAGTCAAAAAGTATCTGCATTAAAATCAAACTTGTGGCTTCTATCTATTCCTCTTCTCCACTTCCACTCCAACCACATAAGTAAACTATATACTGTAATGTATAAAGCTCAACAAAGTTTATTTCCAGCCACATGTGTGATCTATAATGCATCAATGCACACCTGACATAAAGTATGAAGTTATGGCATATAAAAATTTAAGAATGACAATAGGTATCTAAGTCACTTTTTTGAGTTTTGATGAAGACACTAGGACAGCACTCATATTCAATACATACATGAAAAGAATCTCAAATCTCATGCCTTATCGTTTCCAGATAATTCAGCACTAGATAACTCATGACATGATTGGTCATCCTTTCAGGGATATTTCCTTATCTAAACAGAGAAACTAAATGACCGTGAGCAAACAAAAAAAGCAGAAAGAGCAGGACCAACTTCCAACTTCCAATCAGCTTTTCCGTTGACTTTGCTTGTAGGAAGCTGATAGGGAACATCAGAAATCACTCCCCAACAAAGCTGACCTGCAGAATTTTGCTGGGGTAGAAGAGAACACAGCAGAGCCATGAGCTGGGAGGGAAACTGCAGCCCTGTTTCTCATCCTGGCATGTCCCCAAGAAATCCCTCTCTCCAGGGAGAAAGAGGGATCACCTGTTTACTGTCAGTGCCCACTAGCCAACTGTACCTTGCCATCAGGCATCTGAATTGTTTCTGTGACTTTCCCTTACTGCCCACCACCATTAAGAAATTTCAAATCTTGAAAAGGAACATGGGGGGAGGAGCTGGCGTCGCGACGATACTGCATGCAATCTCAGAGGTCTGAGATTGCAGCTGATGTCTTTGCCCCTGGACAGTCCAAATGGACCTCAACCGTCCCGAAGAGAAGGTGATAGTGAAGGGCGCGTCCTGTAGATCCCAGGGATATCGCAAAGTCCTTGGTTGATCCAGGAGAAGCCCTTTTGCCAGTAGCAGAGAGGCAGCCATCAAAGCTGCTGAAGTTGCGACAGCTCTGAACGGAAGAGGCTGAAAGAGAAAGTGTGTCGGTTTGGTGAGAATTTTTCTTTTATTATTCTAAGACTTATTCTAAGATTAAAAGGACCTTAAACGAACAACCCTAAGCGGAAAAAGAAGAATCTGTAAAAGTTTTGAGACAAAAACTATATAGTGGCGCGGTTTTGTTAAACAGAAGGGTCAAAGTAAGGCTCTCTGCTTTTTGTTTTGTTGCTGTCTTTCTTATGCTGGGACTTTCTATCTGATCGATTATTCGCACTCTGCTCAACCTGGACTGGCTTCTTGCTTCCCATTGTGGTTATATCTATGTTCTTTCTCCTCTTCCTTTTTGACCTTGTAATACTTTAGGGTGAGAGGCTCTCCCTTTAGTTATTTATTTTATATATTGTTGTTGTTTTTTCTTTTACTTACTGATTATGTTTTGTCTGGGAAAGGAAGGGAGAGTGAAGCAAATAGAACTTGTAACGACTGCTAACGAGATGGCTTGAAATAGTGTTTAGATGAATGAGAAAGCTGAGAAAGCAAGGCTTGTAAATCTTGCCGTTATTTCAAGGACATTGCTACATGATGAAAGATAGAGGGAGACACGGCGGAGGTGTTATTTGCGTTTCTCTTCTGGATTCTGATCAACCAGATTAAACTCTGGTTTGAAGCTTGTGAATGGAAAGGAGTTCTGGACAAGAGGAGCCTTGGAGAGATTAAATAAAGTGCAATGTGTCTGTTATTTTCTTGAGAGTTCGTGCTAGCCGCCCCTTACCAAAGCTGTACTGTTCATTTTTCTTTCTTTTTAAAACCGTTAATTTTTGTAATATTTCCATCTTTCTTAATCTTTTAAGGGAAAGCACTCAAAACTTTTCTTTTTTTTCACTTTCTTCTTTGGGATTTTTTGTTTTTTGATCTATTTTTGATTCCACTTCTTATGCTTGTTTTTAATTTTGAGAATTCTCAATTGGATTAAGGTGTGGGTGAAGAAGCCGAACAAGTTATTTTTATTTTCTCAAAACTTTTTTCCTCTTTCTTAAACCCTTTTTTCTTTTCCGGTCCTTCCTTCTACCTGAATTATTTGATCGATTGATAAGGTTAAAGAAGGCAATCGGTGAAGAAATTGGTGTTCTCCTTTTTCTTTTTAATTATTATTTGGGTGATTTTCTTCTCTACCGGATTTTTGTATTTTCATTTGTGGACGAGGTTAGATAGCTATTCCATAAATTGGATTCAGGGGTTAGAAGAACTCTGAAGATCCCGAATGTGTTTGAAATGAGTCGAAGTTTATCAGCTTCTGGCTCCTCAACTTTTCCTACTTGGCCTGCCTCCCCCAAATACTGAAGGACAATGTTCAATTCAGACAAATGTTAGAGCGAGACAAAGATTTCAAGGAAAGAGTGAACCTCTACAGGATGATTATGCAAGAATCCAGAGACCTTAAAGATAAAATCAGGACCACCATTGGAAAAAGACCACAAGAAAAATACTGAGCAAAGAACGAGAGAATCAATTAAGCAAAGAAAGGGAAAACTGATAAAAGGTGCGAGAATCATTCACAAATGATGGTAGAGTATGGTGAGAGATTCTAAAAATTGAAGAAGATTAAACAAAGAGACAAGAAGATAGGATATATTGATAGCAGATTAACACAGTGGTTGAACAATGATAAAAGTGGATGCTGAAATGGGAGATGGACAGATCATAATTCTATCTCAGATTTCAAAAAGCATAGAGAAGAAAAAGGACAAAATCTAGCTGAGATAATGATAGAAATATTGGCTGAAGCTTTGGAAATAACAGAATGAGAAAGATGATGGTGGAGTAGTATGAGGGTATACTGAGTTTTTAACAAGATATGCGATAACAAATAACCTACCAAGAAGAAGTTCAATCAGATTTACAAAAAAAAAAAAGCCATTAAAACAAAATAATATTACAAGTTGTAAGAGAGAAAACATCTGAAATACAAAGGCAAGGAGATTATGGTTTTAAAGCAAAATACCCAGAAGAGTGAGAGAGTAAGAGAAGACAATACCATTTCTGTCTAAAAAATGCTATTGAAAAAAAGAGGTGAATTAATAGATAGCTAATCCCAAAGGTTAATGTTTACATGGCAAGAAACAGAGACATTGAATTGACTCAGTCGAGAAAGCAGAATTATTTTATGCAGAATTTTTGGAAGGAGAGAACGAGGAGGCAGAAAAAGAGATTTCACTAATTGAATTCCAGAATGAACCAAATGGATACTGAAAAAAGAAGAGCGCATGGGTGGATCGGTGCAAGACTTAAAGAAACAACATGAACCAAGATGTATGAGGCAGCTGCCAAACCGAATTATAAAGCATAATCATAGAAGAGAAAAAAACTAATTATAATGAATATAAATGACTTAATTCAGCTGTTAAAAGAAGTAAATTTTTTCACAAATTAGAGAAACTTAAAATTTGATATAATTGTCTCAAGAAGTACATATTAAAACAAACAATATGACACAATTGTTGATACAACCAAAAATTAGGGAAAATATTTACTTCATTGACTTCAATGGGTAAGAAAAGAGGAGTGGTTTTATTTATACTACAAGAGACCATCTTTAGCCAAAATTGACTTTTCATACTGATGAAGACGTAGGAGAGTATTAATGGTTGGAAATAAATGGACAATAATACCAAAAACATCCTTGATTGCAATTTTATGCCCGAATGCATAAAACAAGAAGGAAATTTTATAAAAAAATTACACATGAAAATAATTGAACTGGACTATAATCAATATAGGTTATGCATGGAAGATTTCAATGGAATTGTAGACATAACTGGACTATATTACCAACAACAACAACAAGCAAAATAGAAAGGACTTCTCCCAATCCTTTTTTAAAATGATAAAGATGAAATAAACTTAAAGATATATGGAGAGAAAGAAAGTTGTAAACCAAAACAATACACTTTTTACTCAAATAGACATTTATCATGGTCCAGAATAGATATGATTTGGACTTCTACAGAATTAATATCTAATATTGAAGAAACAAATATTCAAACAAGTATCTTGGGCAAGATCACAATCCAGTGACAATTAAATGGAAAGGACCAAAAAAGAACGATCGAGAGGGACATTAAATAATACTAATTCTAAGGAGAAGGATTTTTATACAGCAGATAGGTGAGAAAGAATTGGCTTTTTTCTTTATAGAAAATAAAGAAGACACTTCAATCCAGAAGTGTATGGACACAATGAAGGCTATGCTAGAGCCTTGATAATAGACTACACAAGGAAAAGGAATATCCAGAAAAGGCAAGCCATGGAAAGCTTTAGAAGATGAGGTGAAAGACTTGAAAAAGAAATTACAGAAAATGCCACAGAAAAAAGACATTAAGCTAAAACTGGATACAATTAAACAGTAAAATGAGTTTTAACAGAAGAAAAAGAATTAGCAGCAGAAAATAGAAAGTGCTAAACAGAATTATTTGAGAATGCAAAACAAAACCCAGATAGAATGGTTAGCATACAATGAGAAAGAAAAAAAGAATCAAGGACAAATACCACAGTTAACAGATGATCAAGGTCAAGTTTGCCACGGCAATAAAGAGAAGAAGAAATCATTCAAGCTTTCTATGGGAAATTATATGAGGCAAGAGAAATATTGAGGAAAAGAGTAACAACAGATTTACAGAATCCAATCTACCTTAAGATACCTAAAGAGATTGAAAAAATGTTAGAAAGCACATATAACCATGATTGGAGTTAACTGAAAGCACTTAAGAAACAAAATAATGGAAGGCACCTGTCCCAGATGGACTTCCGGCAGAATTCTATAAAACATTACAAGAATAGCCGAACCTTCTATTGCTAGAAGTCATGAATGAAGTTATGTTAAAGAAGAAAAATACTATAAACAATGGTCAGATAGCCTACATTACACTTATTCCAAAAGAAGGAGACCTGATCCACTACTTTTGGGTAGTAGATGGCAGTCTTTCTGCTGACTCACCCAGTCCTTGACCAAGTGGTACCTTGTTTCAGCATCATAGTACCCGAACTGCTATGAGTCCTATGGAAACTGCTGAGTCCTAGGAGTGCTTTCCACGTTTAGTGTCATGCTATAGCAGACATCCCTGTTGATCGCACTGCCTTAAGTGTGTTCTTGGAGGTGGCTGGGCAGCAACCCGGTCCTCCTTACTTATCTTCTCTAAAGCTGCTTGTGAACCCATTTGATTAGGCCATGAGGTTGTCATGTATTAGTGCACAAGGCACTGTATGCATGATCTTTGATCTTGTGTCATGCCTTGTTGGACTATTGTTTCACAATAGCATGTTATTTTTAAAAAAATCCTTTACCAAAATTAGAATTATAGACCCATTTTCTTTATTAAATGCAGATTAGGAGAAATTTTTGCGTCAATTTTGGCAGAGAGACTCAAAAATTATTTAAAAAATTTTATTCATCCTGACCAAAAGCTGGATTTCTGCCAAAGAAGAACAAAGATTAAAGATAATATGAGAGTAATACTTGGACACTTTGGCAATATCTGATGAGGCATGATCCTCTTTGTGAAAAACAAGAAGAATGGCTTTGATATTTTTAGATGCCACAAATAGGCATTTTGATATGATGAACTGTGAGATTCATATGTTATATTTTGAGACAGTGGGCTTCGCCAGATAAGGAGTAAACTTTTTCAAGCAATACAGCCCATATAATTATAAGCAAGGGCAAAGGTGATGACAGAGAGGGAGAATGTGACAGATTCTAATCCAATATAAGAAAAGGTAACATAGACCAAGGTTGCCCACTATTCAACCTTTTGGCTATTGTATGACTAAACTTTGGAACGTGTAAAATGCAGAAAACGATTAGAGATGAACAAGGTAATAGGAGTAAGGAATGAAAATTAAAAAGGGAAGGAATTTAAATTGCAAGCTTTTGCCAGACTGACTTCGGCCTTTGAGTTTAAAAGACCTCTCAGAAACAGCACCAAAACTATTGGGATCAAGATAGAGGCCATTAATGCAGGTGGCGGCTTGAAAATAAACAAAGATTAAGTACCAAAAGATTTCACAAAAGAATATGCTAACTAAGACAAAAAGAAGAATTGGCAGAATGCATTGAAAATTCTAAGTCACGAATAAGGTTAACGTGTTTTGGGGATACATTTGAACAGCAAGATTAGTACCACTAAAAGAGAACCCAATTACACTAAACTTAAACAAGCAGACAGCACTAGATTTGGCACGAAATGAGGACGAACCTAACAATTGTCACCTAATAGGGCAGAAATTTCGAACAATCCAAAATGACATTATTTTACCCAAATTCTATATTTGTTTGTCAAACAAATTGACCTATTGGCTTGGGAAAGGACTAACTTTGACAATTTAAACAAAATTGTGTTGAAATATATATTGGCAGGTAAGCAAAGCCGAGAATAAAAGTTTTTCAACTTTTACAAGAGCTAGATAATAGGAGGAGGATTTGGTCTGTCTAATTGGGAGTTGTACTACCAGCAGCTACAAACTTCGACATGGGGCTATGGACATGGAACACATTAGAATACTAGATTTGACATATAAAGACAATGAGTTTGTTTTTGGAGGTCATGCCTTCTTTATGGTATAAGGAACTAAATACAGGGCTTAATTTTTAGAAGAACATCATATACGGGAGCTCTGTGCGTTAAATGGGAGAAGATTAAAAGACAATGTGTATTTGAAAATTCCAGTCCGGTTATCGACTATTGGAAGCATTTTCTTATCTATTTAATATATAAGAGGACACAGTATTAGATTGGGGAAATTTTGAATGAAAAGGCGTGAACTTATATAATCGATGCAAAAACTAGAGGACAAGGTATAAAGATGAATTGGTTCTATGCGCAAATACATATCAAGGTATGAAAAAGATTGTTAAAAACAAGGTTTTCTATAATAAATTGACTGATTTAGATAGATTTGACAGGTACTGATGAAAGGTGAGGGTTAAAAAAACTGTATGGCATATTTATTAGAAATTAAACTAGAAGAAGAACAAGTTAAAGAAACTATGATTGGCTTGGGGAAAGAATTTTGGATATGGTTTGATTTAGAGAAATGGCAAAAAATTGTGCGTCTCAAAATATAATAAATGGGAAAACCAATGGTCAACAGCATTTAAAGAAAATTTGTATAAGATGTTTTACAGGTGGCATTTTCGCCCGACAAGAAATAGCAAAACATGTTCAAGTAATAAATCTGTAAAGATGTGAAATGTCATCAGATACTGGCCTTCATATTACCAAATTGCTGGTGGGATTGTGCGGATGCCAAAAAAAATTGGACTAAAATTCCACACTGGGTTAAAAAAAAATGACTAAAAAGCATATAGATTTTGAAACCAGAGATATTTTTATTGGGAATTCTACCTGATTACATAACAGCAAAGAATTTAAAATATTTGAATTGTGAATGCGTATTAACCAGCAGCTAAGGATTGTATTGTGCTAAAAATTTGGAAAAATGAGATAAATACCATCACAGGAGGAAACCTCTCCAAGAAAAATACTGGAATGTGCTTAAATGGAGTAGATTGCATTTTGAAATTAGAGAACAATAAGATAAACAATTTTATAAAAGTTTTGGGACCTTTTCATATCAATGGTAGATAACACAATATAATAATAGATATGTATGAGAATTTTAGAAAATAAGAATATCATAAAGATGTAGTTTCTTTTCTTTTCTTATTTTTATTATTATATATATAAATGTTTTTAGGATAGATTTGGGCAGACTATATGAATGATTATAAAATTAAACTAAGTATAGCTATCTCGCATTATGAATGAACAAATTAAGTCAAATGGATATTCAATTTTTGATTGATAATATGAGTTATTATGAAATATAACTGTAATTGAGACTATGAAATCAAAGCACAAAAAATTTGTAAACCAACCACACACTGCTTGTATATTTATGGAAGAAAGTTGGATGTTTTAATGTTTTGTTTGTTTTTTAAAAATCAATAAAACTTAACCAAAAAAAAAGAAGAAGAAGAAATTTCAAATCTTGATCTCAAAGCAGCCAATTGCCACTGGCCCATTAGGCCTTTTTGCCATCTGGGCACAGAGGCAAGAGTGTGGTGGGAAAATGGGTAGGATACATCCTACATCTTCCTTTGTACCATGCAAACTATGGGTTTCTGGGAAGTGTAATCAGAAGACATTGGACAAATGGTACTTAAGTCTGGTTCTTGAAGTTATGGCTATTGTAATGCTGCCACAAGCACATGATCAAAGTTCAGCTGCTTCATAGTGTGAGCTTCAACTCATCCATCTGCCTATCACCTCCTCATTTTGCCCTGCAGAAATAAGGAGGAGATTGGCAGATTGGCCACCTTGCATTCCTCCACTCCACCGCCCTATTCTCTGTTGTCTCCACCATCCTGCATTCTGCCATTCTTCTCACTCTGCTGGCCTTGCTGTCCCAGCTGAACTTTGCCATCTTCTTCTACTGCTGACAAGGTGCAGATGGCTTGGCTTTTGAAGTCCTTCCGCTATCTCAGAAAGGCCTCCAACATCTACCTTGTAAAGTGCTAGGCTGTGATGTATGTGTGAGCGGACACACACACTTCAGGAAGAAGACAGTGAAGATCATTTGGGATGCTGGGTGTGGAGGAGGCTTGTGCGTCTTTCAGCCCCATCAGCAGCCACAAACTGGTTGGCTGCACTTGTGCTGGGTCATGTCAGTCACTAACCCATCCACCAGCCTGTTTGTGTGCTGCTTGGGACTCGCAACTTCCTGCCAGCTTCCCAAGTGACTTTGCTTGTTGGAAACCAGCAGGAAGTCAAGAAGAGTTCTTTGTTTAATGATCCACAATCCTCACTTAACAATAGCATGAAGGGATTGCCAGAACCACTGTCACACTTTACAACTTCATCACTTAGCAATGGTGATTCCAGTTCAAATTACTATGATTAACTATCTGGTAACCCCTTTCAAGCATGAATAGTCTGCCATTATGTTGGGTTACAGTTTCTGTAATTCTTTATTTACTAGAATGGATAGTGGTCCAACAAAAAATGGTTGGTTCTGGTCTGCTAATCATTTTTTTTCATTCAAAATGAAATGTTCCATAACAATTAGACAAAAAGGTCACTTCTCTACCAGCCCAGAACTTGCTTTCAGAGTAGACTCGAAAATTGTAGCAGATCAAAAAGGGCGTTGGTACTTACCTGATACTCCCGTTCTCTTTGAGCTGTGAAGAGCACCCAGTAGTGTGAGGTGCTTAGTCTCTGCATTCACAGGCTGAGCTTGATTTGTGGAACGCCCCTCCTCCACCACGTGACTCCTCAGCGTTCCCCAGTTTTGGCGTATATATATAGGCGGAAGACGACTGAGGAGAAAAGTGCTTCATCCTCACATACAACAATTTGTCTCATTGGCCGAACAGGACCACAGGCACAGAAAAAAGGGTGGGTGCATGACTCTTCCAGCGCACAAGAGAACAGGCAGTATCAGGATAAGTACCAAGCCTGTTCTCTATGAGCTGCTCCAGATGCAATTCCGAGTAGTTGTGGGCATACAAAGCTATTGGCTGTGCTATGGCAGGGACTCCGTCCTCTGGTCTGGCAAATCTCCTCTGTTCTGTGAACCGTTTGCAGGACTCATTGCCAAGGAAAGTGCCGCTTAGCAGAAAGCAGAAACACCACTTCAATTTAATTGTAGTGTCTTAACATGAAAGGGCGTGGGAAGCCCAAGCGCGGCCGACAGATTTCAGTTATGTGCCTGTGTGGCATAGCTGCCGAATTGCTGCACTCCTTGTTGAATGAGTGTTATGCGTCAGGACACACTGAGAGATTGCGTTCTGGTATGTTGTTTGCTATTGCCGCCCGTATCCAATGGTATTAGTAGATGGTGACCTTAGCTAACCCTGAGATTTGGCTGAGAAGAGACAGCGACATATGCCTCCTGTTTTCTGAAAGCTGCTGTACGTGGGATAAGATAGAGGCACCGCTCAATTCAAGCTATTGCCATTGTTTTCCATCCGCGCTGTTATGGTCTGGGGACACACAAATTTGGAAGAATAAGTCTTGAGCCTATAAGAATAAACGAATATTGACGGTCGATATGGGCAATAAAACGTGTGGACTCGGATACGTCTAATGCCATATCAGCGGCGGCTACAATCTGCATGAATAAACGACACTCACTTAGTCTGACAGGACAGGTTGCAATTCGGAGTCACGACGAGCTGGAAGATGTTGCGTACAAAGGAAAAATACTATGTACGAGTAGTAGAAATTGGAGGACTTGGATCGATTTCAAAGGATTCGACAAGGTCCTTATTAGATGAGAGCAACAAGCACCTTGTTAACGTCCACGGAGGGATAACGGGTGCACTGCTGGTCGGGCAATAAAGTTTCGTGGACTCCTCGAAAGAAGGAATCTTATTGTGTGTGTGTGCGTTTAGGGTGTGTGTGAAAGAATGAGACCCATTGTGATCGAAACTGTGCCAAGGACCGCCACTGCACTCTAACGTATATAGTGGTGCAACCTTATCAGTCCCCGCCTGATCAAAACTCGAGATCTGGGCGCGACAGAGGGAGGAGTCTGCTGGGATATCAATTTGACGTTTAACACATTTGCAAGAAAGTTGACACAATGTGGCATTGGAAATGCGAATTGTTTGAGGAAGCGTCTGGCGCTACAATCAGTTTCCAATAAACTTCTCTTAGCAGAGTTTTCCTCTTTCACCACTACCGCTAAACCTCCCGACCAGTCTCTCTCTTGAGGATACGGATGATTATTGAAGAGGGCCTATAGTTAATGAGATTGTCTGATGAATCTTCCAGGGGAGGGGAATAACTGCAAGACTGCGTGAGGTCTGGCAACCAATGGGCCGCTCTGGGCCAATAAGGCTAGCTACTAGAAGTAATTTTCTGCTCTCTTCGGTCTCGAGTAACTTCTGGATGACTTTTGGGAAACAGCGGAAAGTGAGGGAAGAGCACTACCAGGCAGCCCCGGGGCCAAACGAGCAAGTGGAGCGAGTTTGTATTCTCTGCCTTGGGATGCGGTACTGGAAGAAATTTGGGGAGATCTGAGTTTGGAGGGAAGCAAATAGGATCTACACCGGAACTGACCAAATGACAGTGTCGCTTCTTGGAATGGATAGGGTGAAGGCTGCACTCCGCTGATCGTATGCGGTGGCCCTGTCTAGCCAGTCGGCCTGTGTATATCGACTGTGCCGAAATGTGTTTGCTTTGATGGGAAAGTGATGTTGTTCTCACCGCAGTGACAGAGGCGATCCGCTATCCACATTTAGCTGCTTCGCTTGTGTGCCCGTTCCTTGTTTATGTGAGCTTTTGGCTAGTTAAACATGTATGTCAGCAGTATCATGTATGTGCTGACCGTGTACCTGAGGGAAGAATTCCGAAGGGCATGTTACTGCGCGAGGTTCAGCCAGTTTATACTGCCGATGACTGTTCATATGTCGGACCATCGGCCTGGGGTTAGTGAAGTACTGTGTGAGCTCCCATCTGACAGACTGGCATCTGTGGTGGATGGTAGCCCTATCTCGATCAGTCGGAGCGAGCAAGGAATAATAGAAAATAATGAGATCATTCTTGCCCACAATTCTGCATAAGTCCATCAGGGACACCCTCTTAAGTGCACCTGATCTCCTTACCAATTTTTGACATGCTATTTCGTATATCTGGTGAAGATAACTTTGCCTTCTACTGCAAATCTCATGATCGCCCTAAATGGATTATCCGAGCGATTTTGGTGTTAATTGACCTTTCTTACCAATTTAATTAAGAAGCCCATGCTCTTGTAAGGATAGTTAATGTGTCTGAGTGTTCCTTGCACTGCCTGAATGGCGGAAGGAATAAATCAAAATTTGCAATCAATGATAACACTGGAGGATACGGATTTCCCTTGAGATTGGGCAGCTTTAGCGCTGCGAGCCTTTGGTGAAAGGTCTGTCAGAGCCAATCAAATGAAAGGCCAACATATCAAGTTGTAGGTATCTGTAGCAAATCGTTCAGAACCTACAATGGAGAGGGCCCCGAAATAGCAATGTGCAGGTACGCCTCCGTCAGTCTATGGATGTGAGCACGATCCCCTTCTGAGATGCCCTAGCAATAATCTGAATGGAGGGTATTGCAATTTTTATAATTCTGCGACATATACTACAGAACGGTATAGACGTTCAAATCTGTCAGTATCCTCTCCACCCCTAGAAATTTTTTTGCACAAACAAAAGATGTGTTCAATTAAAACCCTGCCGCATTGTTGGATGTCGCTACTACGTGAAGGCTCGTATATCAATAGGTGTTGGATAGCGGAATACCATCGAATTCAGCTGACGAAGGATCCTGAAGGGATGAGGAATATGACATGAATGGATTTGGGGGGAGTGGATCTAACTCGCAGCTCGCGGAGAGTCCAATCATCTAATGTATCTCTGACCAACGTCAGGGTGATGAGTCCCAATTGGCGCGAACTAAATTTAGACGACGCCATAGGGATTGCTGTCCCGTGAGTTATCTTGGTTTGCCTAACACGGACTGTTCCTTGTTCCGAAACGGATCTTTTGATTGACCACCTTTTACTTCTATCATGAGTGGACCTATCTGGGTTGTTTGTCCTGGGTCATGCTGGGTCTCTGGTATCTGGAAGAGAAGGACCCTAATTTAGGGGGAAAGGAGAGATGATCCTCGAAAGGACTGGGGGGTTCTAAATTGATTCCGAAAGGGAGGAGATTGTTATTTACTGTTGTGTTGCAATTGGATAGTGATTCCAGGGAAGCGGACAAAAATATATCTCGCAATGGGGATTTGATGCCGCTTGGTTTGTGTTTAAGTCTCGCTTGCAAGTGTATTAACCATAGCAAGCACGCGCATGTATATGCGAAATAATGGCCCTTGCTTGAAATTTAACTGCGGTGATAGGTAGGATTGTCATGGAGTTCAGAGCTGCCGTAGTGTTTGCCGATGTTTGCGTGCGCCTGAGTAAGAAGAGGAAAGTGTTGTTTTCTAAGACGAAGCATTCTAAGAGCGACCGCAATATGGATGAAAGAAGGACGGCGGCGTGGAGCTGATTGATCGCCACGCTCAGACTGATTGAAGTCTGATAGGCCTGCTCGGCCTGTTTTTCTCCGGCTTTAGGCCTCAGTGTCACTGGGATAGAGCGGGGACGCTAAGAGCACTATGGGACTTCTACCTGGAGTCCGCACTAACTTTGGCAATCATGGGTCAAGTTGAGGTAAATCTTCTTCTTTGTCCCGTTGGGGGTACTGACTGCGAGCCATGCGTCTGGCACGGTCTGAAATATGGGTGGGCTGGAATTACTTGCTTCATACTAGCGGTGGGGTTGAGATTTTTCTCTGGTCCTCTGAAGGGTCAGTTTTCAGAGGTTTTGGTTGTTTCAGGGCTGCAATGTCTTTGCCTTTAAACAGAGGATTTGAACTGTTGGCCGAAAATAAGCCTGTAAAAGACGGGCTGGTTGCAGGAATAAGACTCTCAATCTCAACGATTTCCCTTCTAGGGTTGCTGAAGGGGCCTCGCTATCGTGAATTGATCTATTCCTCTCGCTCTTCCTCGGTTTGGAGAGGGGTCTTCCTATAGTGTTCATAGATCGTGATTGTTCTGGACCTGGTGTGGTGCCTCGTGGTTGGGTTCTTCGTCAGTAGTATAGGTAAGGTTGGAACATTACTGTGTGTTTGAAGCCCTGCTCCAATCCCTTGAAGCGATAGGCCAATTCATCCATCCAGGTTCTCATCCTCTTGGAACTTAATGAGCAGGTCACCTTCTGGTGAAAACAGCGGCTAGTTTAGGAGTGAAATGTGCTTTGGGGGACCCGTTGGGTTGGTTGTTCCAGAACTTGCCTGTTGTCCTGTGGAAGTTAAGTGCCTGGACTGAAAGGGAGATTCTAAGAGGCGGAGAGTGTAGAAGCAAACTGGACGACTGGGAAAAGACGGGGGGCCTGAGATACAGCTGGAGCTCTCGAGAATGCCTGTATTATTTCCTTTTGTAAGGCCTCTATGGCACGCTGAAGGCGCGTCTTCTTGAGGCCTTCCTGCTCATTTGATTATATATTAGATACAGTAATTGAACGTTATAATCTGGTACAAGGTGAGTTGACGCCCAGGTACCGATCAGAGTCAAAAACGGTTGCCCTGATTAAAGTCTTATTGCCCTCTTTATTTTTGTTTTCTTCTTTATTATATGGATATCTTAGATATACATATATTAGAGTCGGTATCTCGAGGAAATACATATATTTATTGAAATTAAAACTTCCATATGCTGTTAAAGTAGTGCTTACCATAGAGTGATTATTTAGATTGTAATAATTATATATAACATATTCGTTAATTGGGGGCCTTTGTTATTGCTCTATGAAGATTACATATGTATATTCCATATATAATAATAGAAGAACCCAATATATACCATGACAGAGTCCAATTAGCCCAATAGCGAATGGCCTAAGCCCAAGAATGTGAAATTGTCAATGGGCCCTCTCAGCAATATACTGCACAGAGGCGGGAAAAAAAACAAACCAGAAAAAACAAACTGGGGGGGGCCACTACGGGTTTGCTTGCTGCTGTTGCCATGAGAAATAAGGCTGTGAGGACAATTTCTAAGCCAAACATTTTTAAAAGGCAAATTAATTATCCTCGGAGCTGCAGGTTAAGCCAAAAAACGAGGGTATAAGACAGCTCTCAGAAGTCTTGAAGGACTTCTGCTTTGCTATTGAGCAGAAAGAATACCTCACACAGTCAACAACAGGATAAATAAGGTGTCAGCCACGAGAGTGACACTCAAAGATGGCAATCCAACAAGTTAAAAGTATTTATCGCGCGCGTTTTTCAGCAGCAGTGCCTGCTTTGCAAACAACGCCAGAGCATCAACCCGAAGCTTAGAGCTCCTTCAAATAACAGCAACAGCAATATAAAAGAAAGGGCGAATTAATCCTGACTTCCCCCATTTTTGAGAAAGGTGTTTTGCGGAGGGGTAAGCTGTGTGTCCTTTATAAAATGAATCATACAAGCCGCTGAAACAACGGAAAATAAAGACACACAACGGTAATCAAACTGCGCAGAGTAAGGAAAATTTTGGCTGTGGGGGGTAAGAGCAGAGCAGACTCCAAAAGCCTCCCACCAACCTTTTTTTTGCGGGGCGGCGGCTTCGAGCAGCGACTTTCCATTACCCAGGCCTCAGACTGTAAGGATTGAAGCTACAAGACAAATGAAAAGGGAAAAAGGAAAACCGAATTGTAATCAACCTAGCTAATATTCGTGTTTAGTCAAGGAAGTATCCAAAGCATTGCCTGTCTTCACGAGGCTGAGAAAACTGTGAGAACGCTGACATGAGAGTACGTCGGCTGGAGCGGAGGGTGTCGTTCCACAACATCAGCTCACAGCTAACAAATCAAGCTCAGCCTGTGAATGTGGAGACTAAGCACCTCCCACTACTGGATGCTCTGAGCAGCTCATAGGAGAATTGCAGATTTGTTATCAGCAAAATGTTTTGCGACCTCATCACAACACTTCATTCCTCCTAATTCTTAGCTCCTTCATGCATGAATTCAAAATAGTTCTAGTGGTCCATACAGGGATGGCAAAGGTGACATTATTTCCATCACCATGAGTTTTTTGTTTCTTTTCAGTCATTTTTGTTTCAAATATTCCTCTCCTGACTTTCAAATGAAAGTACAACTTCAATGTAAGTTTTTCTGAAAATCAAGAAACTTTGTTCTATATAGCTCTATATAATTATGTAGAACTAAGCATAATATAGTTCTTATACAGGTGTTAACATGTTTGGTAACCCCACCCCCATCCCATATTCTAGAATTGTGGTTCTCTTAGAAGAACCACCCATCTTTTAAGGTAAGTCTTTCTTAAAGAACATTAAAATAATCAAGTTCATATTTAAATCTGAGCAATACTAAATTAATAGTTCATATAGTACACCATTCTGTCCTGGCAATGTTCAGCCATATGTTGAAAGCCATAGGAAATCAGCAAAGTATGCCTGAATACTGGTTGTATTCTCCTATTCACGTGTGCCATCAGTGTCTTTTAAGTAATAGTCTGCCTCTGGAATTGGAGTTACTATTTAGTTATCATGACTAGTTACTACTGACAAGCTTATCATGGGAATCATTTATAATTATAATTAATACATATTTTTGTCTTAAACTGCATCATACAGTATGTGTATCACAGTGGAATATATCTGACAAGAAAACAAATGAGAAAAGCTCATCCATGGTACTTAACAGCTAATCAGCAATATATTTGCCACTTCATTCTTCCACTCCCTCCTTCTAGTCTACACACACACATGCACACACATCACTAAATCCATGTTACCTCATCTGGTAACAAACAAACAACCAGGCTAAGAGAGCACAAGGACTTCCCACATACATTTTCACATTTGTAGAGAAGCATATCTGACTTTTCCTCAGAAGCCTGTATCTATAGTCAGTTCATTCTGTAGTAATCATGTCAGAGTATATTCATAAACTGGCAGAAACATGGTTAACAAAGTAAGCATGTTGACAGACCAGCCAATGGGAGCTGACAGCCTGGGTGTGGTTTGGCTCTGTGTGCTTTACTGAGAAATGAAAGAGAAACTGACTTGCTTGCCATCTAAACTGAAAGTAATCTGTTCTGAGTCTTCAGAGCTGCTGCTTGTGTTTGTGTTATGTTACAATGAAAGAATCCACAAATGGTATTGAGAACTTTACTCATATTAATATGTCTATGAAGAAGTTAATGATCCTGCTGAATCAGTCTCTGTGTTTTCTGGACTTGAATTTCTGCTGCAAACTCTAACAAATCACTGGTCTTTGAAAATGATTTTAGGCAAGCCTAAAGGCTGATGTGATTGCAGGATTTTTAAGCATTTTTATTTAAACACACACATATAGAAACGTACACAGAGTGGGGTCTCTTCAGCGACAGACCAAAATCCATGATCATGCGCTGTTTCGATCTGTGCTTGCTGCTGGAGCTTCCCGATCCTTTGGATTCGGGGCTAAAGCCACCCCATAGAGGTGGTGAAGAGGGGGGAGATTGCTCGCCGAGTGGAGGGGAGCCACATCTCTCCTCCTTGGCTGGTCTAAACTCCCTTCCTCGAAGGCAGTTGCAGTGGTGGTCAGAAATGGCCACCTCAAAGAAGAATCTGACTGGATAAGATCGTGCAGGAAGAAGACAAAGAGGAAAGCAGGACAAACCAGGCTAAACAACAGAGAACATCTAAGCAAGGTACCCTGAA
>BHFT01002017.1:0-10858 GCA_004320025.1 Laticauda laticaudata | reverse complement strand
TCTGTTTATGCAAATTTTTGCCACTTTTTGGAGCGGATGACAACGGATGGAGCACCCCCAAAATTTTGTTCGTCCGCTGTGTCCTTTTTGCATACGTTTTGCATCCGTTGGCCAGTGTGACCTAGCCTTCCGATCTTCCCAAAGAGGTGCATGCAGGCACTGAATACCATTTTGTCTTTTGAATTCAGATCTTTGCACAGCCATGAAAATCAACAATGAGAGAGTCCTTGCCTTTTTGTGAGTGCATAGAAGCCTCTCCACCCCAGCGTATTCAACAGATGAAATGCACTTATAGGAAAAGCTCCTTAAAAGCTTAAAAAAGCTTTCTCAAATTTTGTTATGTTCAATTGTGCCATGTAATCTATCCAAATTTCTCTGTGCTCTGCTTAACCACAATGGGAAGAGCCATGAATGTGGCACTGAGCAAGGTGATCATGTGGTCACTTTGTTTAATGACTTCGCTAAATGACAGGAAGGGCTTACAATTGTAATTCTGGGTTCAATTATGGTTCTACATTGCGGACTACCTGTACTCGAAGTATGAATTTTTTTGAGGCACCTTTGATGGTCGCAGACTATATTAGCACAAACAATATTCCCTTAAAAGTCAGCTCTGCTCCCAGAGGATCAGAGTACAAATCAATGCAACTAATATTGGCAGAAAAAATTCTGTCAGTTAAGGATCAATTTCACAATAAAAAATGTATAAGCAAAGCACTGCTTCAAACATAAGCTGCAGCTATCTGCTACTATAGCCATACTCTGTCTATGATTACAACAAATATAGCATTAATGAAAAGATATGAACTAATATTGCTTATAAAAGATATAAGCAATAATGTACCTACAAGTATTATTCTTGGTTCCAGCTAAGTTCTCTGTAACAGTTAATTTTACATAGGTTTCTAAAAATTGATTTCAATTTGCAGAAATAAAAAAGTTGGAATTCCTTTACACTATAAAGCAAATCCCAAAGCCTTAAACATCACATGGGCACCCAATTATCCATTTTATTTTTATAAAAAATAAAAATGTTCCATAATTATGCCAAAGTATTTTGTTTTCAGAAATGTACCTTCTCACACTGACAAAAGGCAATGACAAGCAAAGTAGCATTGGAAAAATGGGATGGGGAAGCAGCATTAATAACCATGTTGTTATTCCACATATTTTCCAAGAATGTTTACAACATCCTCTTAAAATTTCATATGTACCAACCAGGAAACTCTTTGCTAAGGTAAGCCCTATATTTGAATTTAAATATGTTAACCCATACAGGAGAGCTCTTTTAATTATCCAGAGTGGTTATCTCAACTAATCAAAATTATGATGGGTGACAAGTGTCAACATCAATGTCACCATTTGAGTGATAACCACTACATATGGAAAGTTGTGACTTGGATGTTAAAGATGTAAATGATACTCATAAGTGATAAAGTGTGTTAATAATGCCATGAAATAATAAATTGCATATTTATGAAAGTAAGAAAGGAGTCAGGTTGTAATAGTTCTGAATGAAGATGATTTGATCATCTAGACTGGCGTTGGTGAATATATTCAACAAACTAAAAGGTATTAGTTCAATTATAATAAAAAGAGGTAAAATATATGTCAGAAACTATTAACTAGTATCATTTAGATTGTTGTGAATATGTATGGAAGTAGAAATCAACTGATCAATGCACATGAATAGTGATAATGGAAAGATAAGAGATGAGTGGGGGCAGAGGAACATGAAATGTTTTGACAGAATGTGATTCAAGAGAAAAAAAGATTCCACTAGAAGATATGAATAATGGATAGGAACAAGATGACACAACACAAAAACTGATCAGGTCATTCAGATCCAAGAATAAGAACAGTCATGGGGTATGTAGTTTAAACATAAATCCAGTAATATGTCTACATAGCTAAATAAAGAGTGAAAATTGGTTATATCACAATAGATCTTGGAAAATATAACCACAGGAAGTATATAAGAAAAATATGTGTTAGAATGTGTTAGAAAAATGAGTATAAAGAATTATGGCTAAAAAATTGAAGAGTGAAAGATGTATAATGAAAAAGTAAGAGCAAAGAATGTATACAGTGAAGAACAGATAAGGTTAAAAGATGCAGAGAAAAAGCAAAGCAACTTTGAGGAAATAATAAAAAGAATTGAAGCTGTGCCAAAAGAGCTAGAACAAGGAACCCCAAACAATGAATGGATTTAAAAATAGTGACAAAAAATATGGGAAGACTCTGCAGAAGTTCAGGGATTCATTTATCGCATTTGTATGAGTATAAAAAGGCTCTATTTCCAGTAGTTGAAATGTCCACTTGTTCTTGCTTTGGTTGAACTTGAGTTTGTTCTCCCCAGCTAGAACATTTCCAAGCACTGGTACAGGAACTTAAGAGTGTAACCTGGCTAAAGTGAGACTGAGACGTACAACTCGGTATCTTCATAGTTAGGGTATCACACTAGTGGTATTTGACTCCAACCCGAGATGGGAGTTCCTCCTCATCCAATGGCTTCATATAGATGTTAAACAGCAAAGGGGAGAGCAATGAGCCTGTAGCATCACATACAACAGGACCCTCAAGTTAACTCTCTCTTTCCTGCCAATTCTGACTAGAATTGGCCACAGAAAGAACCACTAGAATATGAAGTCCCTGTTCTTAATTCTATAGGCAGTGCAGAAAGATACCATAATTGATGGTATTTTAAAAATATTTATTTGTAGCTTGCCTTTATTATTTTCACAAATAACTCAAGGTGGTGAACATATCCAATATACCTTTGATGTATTTTCCCCACAACAGCAACACTGTGAGGTGACTTGGGCTGTGAGAGAGTAAATGGCCCAAGGTCACCCAGCTGGCTTTCATGACTAAGGCAGGATTTGAACTCATAGTCTCCTGTTTTCTAGCCTGGTGTATGAACCACTAGATCAAACTTGTTCTCTAATGATATCAAAAAGAGAGATCAAAAAGAAACTGAGTTATAGCACCTCTGCCCATATTCTACCAAAGGTCATCCACAAATGCAACAAATGATATCTCCATTCGATGTCCCAGTGTGAATCTTGATTGAACTGAGTCCAGATAACTTGCTTTTCTCCAGCGACCACTGAAGTGTAATCTGACCGCCTCTTCAACAAATTGTATTAAAAAATGAAGTTTGGAGAATAAATAAATGTTTTTGTAGAAGTGCTGGATCTAGTGATGGCTGCTTAAGGAGGAGTAATACCACCACCTCCTTCAAGACTGGTAGAACTAACCCCCCCCCCCCCCCCCCCCCNCCCCCCCCCCCCCCCAAATAAACCAATGTTACTTCATGGAGCTATCACATTTATAAGCTAAGAAAGGGTTCTTCAGACAAAATATAGAATTAATGTACTGTGAGAGGCTGAAAAGGAATATTTTGGTCCAAGGCTTCATATCTTTTCTCGTGATTCACATGGTAGCTGTAGAAAAAAAATGGAACTGAATTTTTTGTTAAACACTAGGTCTATAGATACATGTAACCTTTAAATATATTAAGGATGTGATCAAAGTTCTGTAGGATAGTATTATCAATATTAAGCATAAATCAAGAACATGTGGGGTATAACCTCAAGCTGAGAGAGGGAAAGTTCAAAAATAGTATTAGAAAGTATAACTTCATAGAAAGAGTAGAAGCTTGGAAACAACTTCCAGGGGAGATAGCGAGTCAGTCATTGGTAACTGAGTTTCAACATGCTTTGGATAAACATGTGTTCATCACCCAACAAAAAATAAAAATAATAAAATATAAAAATAATAATTAAATATAATAAATAAATTAAAAAGAAAACAAAAAGCAAATTAATTCAAAGGCCATACATGAGGGACCAGTAGAATTTTTTCTGTTGTCAGTTTTCTGTATTTCTGTTTTAAGCTATGATAAGATTTTTTTTAATAAAATGCCTTAAACAAATACATTAGTTGCTATACTTAAATTTTTTTCTAATGAAAAAGGTCATCATAGGGTGAAAATTATCCTACAATTTTCCTGCACATATGCATTTTTATTGTGCTGTCATAATTGATGTAACTTTTCAGCCTTATATACAGATCAGGAAACCATGGTATGGGCAAAACAGGGTGAAACAAATTGACTTCTTGTTGGCAAAGCAATCGATAAGGTTGTATACTGTCCTCTTATTTGTTCAATCTATATGCCAAATACAGTATATTAGAGGAAGCTGGATTGGAAGAAAATGAATATTTAAAACTGGAAAAAAGAAACATCAAGCCTGTGCTATGCTTATGCTACTTTGACAGATAAAAATGCAAAGGATCTGCAAGTTTTAGTTATAACAATTAAGCAGTAATGGGAAGAAATGGTCCTAAAATTAAATATAGACAAACTAATGGCAATAGGTAAAACAACCAGGCTTACAATTAGAAATGAAGATACGGAAGTGATGGATTGTTTCTTTTCTTTTAGGTCATCCAACAACAGCAAAGAAATAACAGATAAGACTAGCACTTGAAAGAACAGTCATGGAGACCTTGGAAAGGATATTCAAATGCTGTGATGTACCTATTCCTAGATCAAAATTGTACAAGACATACTTATGGACATGAAAGTTAGATGCTGAAGAAACAGGATAGGAAGAGTATTAACACTGTTAATAAACAGAGAATTAATGGATTCAGAACATTTCTGTCCCCAGCAACCTAAAACTAATAAGGATACCAGTGCATGCAAAATATTTGTGCAGGTAAGATCATTCAAGCCTTGATGCCAACCAAAACCAAGCATTTAAATAGTGAGTGCCATACCAATGGCACGAATCAAAAAACAGGTGTGCAAGAAAGTAGGGACAGGCAGGCAGCAACACAGCTTATGTAGGCAGTAAACCAGTATCAGAACATAAAGATCTCAATATACACTTCAAGTGCCTATATACCAAAGTCTGGGGACAAGCAGTGTTGAACTCTGAACTACGATAATGAAGGTAGATTTGATATAGTTGAATAACAAAACCGTTGGTGGGATGAAACCCAGTGCACTGGAACATATTGGTAAAGGAATACAAACTATTAAAAAAAAAAAGACTCCATAAAAGAGGAGGTTGGAGTTGCAGCTGTATGTAAAGGACCATTATAATTGCTCAAAAATTAATGAAACCAAAGATGAAACCTCCTTAGAATGCATATGGGTCAATATAAATAAAAAAAGATAGACATGGCACAAGGTGGTTATATTATAGGCCACCCAATCAAGCAGAAAAAATAGATGTCCCTTTTGCAGCCAACTAACAAACTAATGTAGGAAACACACAAAAATAGTAATGGGAAAGAACCTTTTCAAATTTTTATCCCGATAATTCAATTGAAACAATTCTGTAAGTGCGAGAAACCAAATAAGTTTCCTAACCAACCTTACACAGACACTTTGTTGTCCAAAAGGCAGAGGGTAAAACTAGAGGGACAGCCATACTGCGACTTAATTCTTAACAGAGAAAAAGTGATAGAGGGAGTTGGAAACTGCAGGAACCTTGGGTGAGACGTGACCAATGTCACACTAGAATTCAACATAACACAAACACAAGCAACAGAACATTTTAATGCACCAGACCTCTTAGATTTTTAAGAGAGCTGATCAATAAACTCAGAAGTTGGGAAAAGATTCCATGCGAAGAAAATCGCTAAAGGGGAAAACAACTCAAGAATCTTGGGAAACTCTGAAACGTATGACATAGAAGCCCAGACCAGGCACAAACCACTGTAGGAAAGAAAAACAAGAAATCCAAGAAGAAACCAGCATGGCTGCAGCGAAGGATTCTCTCTGGCAATTGAAAGAAAAAAAGGACAAGTACAAAAAAATGGAAAGAAGGACATACAGCTAAGGCAGAAACACATCAGCAGATAGTCAGATATCTGCAAAGACAAGAGTCAGGATAGCAATAATGCTTCAGAAACGAACAAAGACTTGCAACAAAAGTTAAAGGATAATAAAAAAAAGTTTCTTCAAACATATAAATAAACAAGCAAAAAACAGGGAAACCAGTCGGTCCAGCTAAAGAGAAGAACATGGCAAGGAAGTAACAGGCAACAGAGAGAAGCAGAACTGCTTAACTATTCTTTGCACTGTCTTAATAACTAACCACAAAAAGAGAACTGTAAAAGCAGCAGAAATAAAGTTAAAATAAGCAAAAAAAAAAAAAGTAAGAGAACCCCTGTCTGATCTTGATGAAACACCAAATCACCCAGGGCCTGATGGAATTTACACCTAGAGTTTTAAAGGAGCTGGCAGAGGTCATCTCAGAACCACTGCACCATATCTTTTCAAAAATCCTGGAGCACCAGAGGACTGGAAAAGAGCTGATGTGGTTTCCCATCTTTCAAAAAAGAAAAAAAAATAGACCCAGGAAACTATTAGACCAATCAGCCTAACATCAATACCTGGGAAGATACTGGGAAAAGATAATTAAAAAAACAGATCTACCAACATCTAGAAACAAGTCAAAGTAATAACCAGCAGTCAGCACGGGCTTTGTTAAGAAACAGATCATGCCAAACTAATCTTATTTCATTCTTCAACACAGTGACTAAATCAAGTTAGTCCAGCAAAATATTGTGGACACAATTTAATTTAGATTTCAGCAAAGCATTTGAAAAGTAAGACCACAACCTACCTTCTTAGTAAGCCTCTAGGAAAAAAGTGGAATAGAACAGCACGCACCACTAGATGGATCCTAACTGGCTGGGCAAACTGTACTCAACGAGTAGTCCTTAATGGGTCTAAGTCTACATGGAAGGGAAGTAATCGCAGTGGAATGCCCACAAAGGTTACCTTCTTAGGGCCCATGTTCTCTTCAATATCTTCATTAGCGCGACGTTAAGATGAGGGAATAGAAGGCGAACTTACCAAATTTGCAGATGATACTAGCTGGCAGGATAGCTATTAGCACCCAAGAAAGATAGGCTGCAAGATCCAGATGGATCTTGAACAGACTAGAACACTGGCCTTATCTAACAAAATGAAATTCAATGTAGGATTAAAATGAAGTCCTAGTACTTGGCAAGAAAAAACAAAAGTACACATATATCTGGTGAAACCAGCTCAATTAGCCTGTGAGAGGGATATGTGGAGTCTTAGTGGACAACAGCTAAATATGAGCCAGCAGTGTGTGCAAGCAGCAGCCAAAAAAGCTAATGCAATCCTAAATTGTATTCAGAGGGATACAAGTCAAAGATCAGGAAGTACTAATACCACTCTATAAAGCTTTATAAGACCACACCTTAGAGTACTGCCATCCAGTTTTGTCACCACATATAAAAAAGATGTTGAGACTTACAAAAATGTACAGAGAAGAGCAACCAGGATGTTAGGGGACTGGATATTAAAACATACAACGACGGTTGTGGGAACTGGGCTTGGCTGAGTACTAGTAAAGGGAAAGGACCAGGGGAGACATGATAAGCAGTCTTCCAATACTTGAGGGGCTGCCAACAGGAGGAAGGGATCAAAGCTATTTTCCTAAAAGCTCCTATAGGCCAGACAAGAATAATGGAGGAAACATGAAACAAGGAGAGATTAACCCTGGGAAACAAGGAGAAAGCTTCTGACAGCTGAGAAACAATAGAACAATCAACCAATGGAACAGCTTGCCCTCGGAAGTTGTGGGAGCGCCATCACTTGAGACTTTCAAGAAGAGATCAGACTGCCATTTGTCAGAAATGGTGTAGGGTCTCCCACTTGGCGGGGGGTTGGACTAGATAACCTACAAGGTCCCTTCCAACTCTGATTATCTGTATCTGTATCTGCATGAAGGCTCCATGTGACTCTTCCGTTGCAGGTTACTTTACTTTGCTTTAAAGCGGGATAACAACGACGACACAACTCTCTGTCTCTCTGTATATTTACAGTTGGAGGATGCGGCTGAGAGCTTCAGAATGAGAGGGGCAATGTTATATATGTGATCATATCAGGATTGGGAGGAGTTGGGGAGAGTTTTACAAAGTTATTCTGCAATCAGTTATTTTAGGGCTTTTAATACAATTTCCATGTGTAGGGCTTTTAATACAATTTCCATGTGTTTCCTATCTCAGAGTAACATGAATCTGTGCTGCATGTGGACAGAGAGGAAGTTCAGATGTTTAAAAACAGGAGATGTAGGGATGTCACAAAGTCTTAAAGCTGCAGGACAGTAACTCTTTTGAAGTCATTCCTAGTATTGATTTTCCAGTTAAGGAAGTAATTTGTCTTTCTGAAAAAGAAACTGAAGGAAAAAAGTGTTGGTGGCAAATGATAAAAAGAAGTGTGAATAAAATTAAGAGTTACTATGAAAGTACTATATTCCATTTGGTAACTTTAGCGCTAGATGATGATAATTCACACACTGAAATTCTATACTTCCATTTATAGATTAGTCTGTTACAAAAAATCTATTTAGGTAGGTAAAAGATTAAAAGACAACAGGAAATGTAATGGCATAATCTCCATCATGTTTCATGTTAAGTGATGAATTTCTTTTGGTTTTGGTATTTTTGAGTAATGCACATTATCAAAACGATTCTCATTCTAGTGTACTTTGATTTGGACACCCAAATATAAAATGGTTATAAAAACTGGCTACGTAATTCATTCATTCAAATATTGTGTGCAAAAGAAACAGACTATAAAATGGCTTAAGCAGATTACAACTGCAAAATGAAATGCATTAGAAATATATACAGTATATTCTAGGAGAATTTCAATATTAGTTAAAATATAAATTCTGTATTTTCACATGCTGCAACCAAAGAAGTCATTTGTACTTAAATTATGTTGCAGTCACATAGATCATGGAACTGCATGATCTAAAGAAGATTTGATTGCTGGTACTGAAATGTTAAAATAGGCAAATAGGAACAAACATAAATTATAGTCCATAACTATAAAGAATTATAATCCAATACACCTTTGAAACATTTAAAATCCATATTTCCATTTAATAGTTTACCAAATATTAAATGCTATTACTGATGGAAGGGTAGCATCTTATATATGCTATGACAAATATGGACAGGTTGAACAGATTTGTATGTCAATATTGTGTATGAATCTGAATGTTGATTCTGATGTTTAAAGTCACAGAGAAATATCTTCTCATGGTCTCACCTGAAAATAAATTGAAGAGTCTGAGTTACATTTATATGTCTTCAAATATACTAAATCAATTGAAAATGTATTAGAGCCCTTTGGGAGTTTTTATTTGAAGATTCTTGGTTTTCTTGGCTTTCACAGGAAGCATAATCTTGGGGACATGATACAGAGGAGATCCAACTGAGTCCATTGCACAATTAAGTGCTGCTGATCTTGCACTTGAGAATTCTTACCTTACTGCTGCAGCCATATTTCCAATAGGATTTATTGGCAGTGGTCTAACTCCTGGGAAAATTCCTCTACTCAGAATGCGAGCTCCATTTTGTATCACTCCAGGTGGAACTGAGGACAAATGGAAAGAGAAAGAAAAGAAAATACAATTAAAATTGAATGTTGACCATAAAATTTTATATCAGAGTCACCCATTTTCTAAATTCACATACAGGGGAAGATATTATCGGTTGTTATATATATCATGCACAAAGTATAGTCACAAATACTGTGAAAGGTTGCTGAAAAATGTTTTATTAGAACATAAGTTGAAATGTTCTTGATCCAAACCTCATTTCAGCAACATACTTACCAAGTGATCTAAGGTAAGATCTTTTGGTATAAGCCATGATACAGTGGAATAGAAAACGTATATTCCAAAATTGAAGTTCAAGATATAATTTATTTCAAAAAGTAATCTTTGCAGAAAGGGAAAGACCACTGCCTAGCATTTCAAAAAGAAATCATAACCAGAACTGATACCACTAAACTAGTTAGAAAAAACTATAATCTGGGTGAGAAGCTGAATTTTGCAAATTCATTCAACTCAACTATATATTGTACATTCTCTTGGCAGCAATATTCTTTCCTCAAATGGGGAGTAAAAGTAATGGTCTACCATATAGGCATGTTTTGAAGACTCCTGAAATAGGGATGGATTAAGAATTATTCTCCCATGACAGGAAAAAAATATAGAAAAAGTTGTAAATTTTTGAAATTCCAGACAATTCTGTAATCGCTGCAGTAAGTTTTTCAAAGGCCACAAAAGGAAGGAGAAATCAGTATTCACAATCTTTAGGGAGTGTCCAATTTCTTGACTTTTAAAATGCCAATTGTGCTTATATTTTCAAAATTTTAATCTTTTAAATGTATAATACATTACTGTGATTTGTTTTTCACTCCAGTTATATTGTAAATTGTATGTAAAGTATATAAGTAATTTGATTGAATCAAGAACCATCCCACCTCCAAAAGGACCAAATGGGAAAGACTGTAACGATGAAGCTGTTAAGGCCAATCTCTTCAACACATTCTTCAGTTCAGTCTTTGTAAACAGAAATGGTTCATGCCCCACATTTCATAGTGGTACCACAACCTACTGTAATAACTTACTACATATTGACTTTACAAAAGATGATGTAGAAAAGGCATTACAAAACCTAAAACCATCCCTATCTATTGGCTCCGATGGATTATGTGCATACTTCTTAAAAAAGGTCTCCTCTGCCATAGCGGAACCCCTAAGCATCATGTATGAGATATTATTCAGAACCAGCTCCTTACCAAACCTATGGTCCTTAGCTATGGTCATCCCTATCTTCAAAAAAGTTGATCCCAGCCTGGTTGAAAACTACAGACCAATCTCACTGTGTTGTGTCATGTGCAAAGTCATGGAATCAATCATTAAGCAATTCATTACTCTCCACTTAGAGTCAAACAACCTACTCTCCAAAAAACAATTTGGTTTCAGGAAAAAATTGTCCTGCA
>BHFT01002016.1:0-13820 GCA_004320025.1 Laticauda laticaudata | reverse complement strand
TGTATTCATAACTATGTTTTTACTTATACCTATTATCTTGTAAGCAATTGACAAATAAAAATAAATAAAAATAAAAAACCTCATCAAGTTCTTAGAGAAACCTAGGGTTCCATACAACACACTTTGCAAAATGCTGCTCTGGGATATCTTGAGAAAATGCACTCTACAAAATCATCTGGTCCTAATAGCATCCACTCTAGGATTCCTAAAGATTACAAATATGAAATTGCTGACTTAACAAGAAATAAGTTGGCTGTCAGCCTGATCTCCAGCCTGGGTTTTCCCTTTGATGTTTGCTTCCTATCAGCTGCCATAGTAATGGGGAGGGGAGGCATGGCAAAGGGAAAGAGTGAGGAATAGCCATGTGAACTAAAAGGGAGGTTTGTTCTCAAGAATAGTTGTGCTGCTGAATGCAGTTGTTTACACCCAGTCAAGGCCAACCATCCTAGAACTCCAGATGGATGAAAACACCTGAAGATGTGTTCCCACATGACACTATGCGGGACGTGGATTGGACATTCTGGCTGTGTCCCTGGGTGGGAGGGATTTGGGGAAACTTTCAACATGTAACTTTCATGCCTTTTGGCTCAGATCTTGCCTTGCTTTCGCTGCTGTCATTTCAAACTCAGTTTGAAATTCTCTACCTCAGTGGATTTGGGGTTTTTCAACAAGCAGGCCCAGTGCAAGGGAATGTCATTGTGGGATGTAGTTAATATGCCATCAATTTTAAAAAGGGGCCCAGGGGAGATATAGGAAGTTGGAGACCAATTAGTTTCTGTCTGCTCCAGTTAATATGTAGAAATTACTGTATAATAAAAAATAACAAGGCCCATAAAGGGAATATTCTTCTTGAAGAAAAATCATCATGTATTCCACAAAGATAAATCCTGCCTCAGTTTTTTGAGAGCATCAATTGAAATGTAAACAAATATGGCCCTGGCAACACAAGTACACTTGGATTTTCAAAAAGGTTTTGACAAAGTTCTTCATAGCAAAAAGCAAATAAATAAACCATTTCTCAATGAAGGAAGTTAATACTGTAAAGTTAATACTGTAAACTTCAAGGATTAGTACAAGTGCTTTTTAACTTGTTTATAAATCATTTTGACATGGGGTAAGTAATGAGAAATTACACTTTTCACAGCTGATATATAGTCAGTGAAGAGCAGTCAATATCTTCTCTAAGCCTCTCTTTCATGGTTATTTATTTTAGTCTCTATAATGGATTTGTTAACAAGGGTGTGTTACTTTACACTTACTTAAATTGAAGTACTTTTTTCTGCCAGAGTTCAATAAAATGATCATACAGAGTTGTTTTGTTGGGATTACATAAGAAACAGCTGCATTGCCAACTGGTCTGTATGGACAACTGAACAAGTATGGAACATCGAGGCAGATTGTCTACATTTTATATAATCACAGCAAAATATTATCTGCTCACATTTCTAACATTCCATAGAATCCTGTACCTAAAATACTCTGAGCTGTAGGTTAAATTAGAACTATGGAAGTGACTATGAAGTCATCAGGAGTTGAGATTAGCTTGAAGGAGGCTGGGCTAAGAGCTCTTTTGTCTTATATTGATATAACTGAACTTACCTGGAATGTGTTTGGCACAAGAAGCTTTGGTGTCTCTAATCCAAGAGCAGCATCAATTCCACAGAAGATGAGGATTGCCAGAATAATGGAGAAATCGCCCACTAGCTTCCTTACCTGAGAAGTGAAATAACAGAACAAAATAACACAGTTGGAAGGATCTTGGATATCCTCCAGTTACCAATCTGGATAAATGGATACCAAATCTCTGTTCCAGTAATGGAACACCCACAACTTCTGGAGTCAAGTCACTGCTGTTCTTCTCACTGACATGATATTTCTCCTTAATTCTAGGCTGGATCTCTCCTTGATAAGTTTCTATCCATTGCTTCTTATCTTGCTATCAGGTAGTTTGGAAAATAGGCTATCAAATCACCTATAGTCCTTTTTTGTGTTAAATTAGACATACCTACTTCTCATAACCTTTGTGTGCTCTACCCTTCAGACCCTTTATCATCTTTGTTGCTCTTCTCTGCACTCTTTCTAAACTTTCCACATCGTTTTTGTATCATAGTGACCAAAACTGGGCACAATATTCCAAGTGTGATCTTACCAGTGCATGAAAGTGGTACTGGTTCTTCATGTGATCTTGATACTATTCCTCTGTTGATGAAGTCTAGTACTGCATAGTTGTTGTTGTTTTAGCAAATGAAGCCCAGTAGTGGCTCATACTGATTATCTGCTAGCACATCTAGATCCCTGTCATAGTTACTCCTGCTGAACTAGGTACTACTACCTATTCTATATCTGTGCATTTGGTTTTTCTTCCTTAAGCATAAGGCCTTACTTTTCCCACCACTGAACTTCATTTTGTTGGACACGGTCCAGTGTTAAAGTTTGTCAAGATCCTTCTGGACTTTGAGCCTATTTTCTAAGGTGTTGGCTGTTTGCCTCAACTTGGTGTCATTTGCAAATTTGCAAATTTCCATTTCAAAAATGAAAAAGGCACAAGATTCACAAAAGAAATATAACAATTTAGAGTTCATCTCAAGTAACTACTAGACTTTTAAAAATTATACAGGATTAAAATATTTTATACTAAAAAGCCCCAAAGTGAGACATATTTCTTCTTTCTACAAATCATGGTGTGAATATATGTTGCATATGGCAAAGACTGAATGGCTTCAGAAGAAGTTTGCAGAGGCTTTATGGAGGTAAAACAACAACCCTGGGATTAAGTTTTACTGAAGATATGTTTTTTCCCCGATTAAATATGTAGGAAACTGCCTTTTAAGGTGATGGTGAGCATGTCACGTCTGAATGTTTAGCCATTGTGATTACTACTATTTTGTTTTTCCTGTGTGATTTTCAATGAGTAATTAATAGAAGATGATGATAAAGTTGGTTTTGATTCTGAGACTCTTATTTGTATGAAAGTTTAAAAACAGAGCTCTAAATCCATTTTAAATCTTATGCTCCTGGAAATAACATTAACTAAAATTCAACTGGTACTCCCAAATAACTGCCAGCCCATCATCTGCCAGTTTAATGAGCTTGCTCCTGGGAATTGTTTGCCTTATGTATCTTGTAGTCCCTGAAAAAAACCCTGCTTGCGCAGTAGGAGGCAATCACAATCACTCACAATAGGCAATCGAACAGCTCTTCTCAGCAATCAGCAGCTATTCATCACATCAACTTTTCAATCCGTAGGTCAATGCATACAACTTTTTTCTTTACTGTTCTCTACTCTCTTTTTACCCAAAGAGAAAACCAAGATAAGTAAGAATGGGAAATCAAAGAAGATATGAAAATTGGTGAGATGGAAAAAGGGCTTTGAGAAATAAAGGCAGAGGGGATGTGAATGAGGAAGAAGGAGGAAGAAGCCAATGATCTTTTTGTCTTTCTTCATTCTCTACCTCTTCCCCATTTCCTGCAAGTTTCTACTTTTTAACTATGCAAGTAGGCCATCACTGTCCTGGTATTTTCCAATATGTTTAACTGTAGCTCCTGTCTACTGTCGGATAATTAGGCAACACTTGAACGTGTTGCAGGGTAGCCGTTACAGGAAGACAGAGTACACAACTTTATTCACAAGAAGGAAATATTAATTTATGTCATAAATTCAATCAACATGTAATTAGGATAGGATAGATAGCTACTTACACCAGTGGGAAAATAGCGACTTGATTTAAATTTTTTCAGGGCCATAGCACAGAACAACGTTCCCAGAAACAGGATGAAGGACATAAAAGTGATGTCAGGCACGTAGTTGCAACTGTTGCCCACTAGATGGCCCCCTAGTTGCATACACTGATCCTTGGTCAGGAGGGACCAGTTACTCCATTCCACATCTGATTGCTGTGAAAAAGAAAGGATTGTGCCTCAGAGGAAGATCCCTGTTTGTCCAGGTAATGAGTAAACCACCACTCTTAAGAAAATATTTGGACTGTTTTTCCAGCGGCCTAAACAAGCTGGGAACTCAAGAAATTGTAATTCCACCAGTCCACAAGAATTCAACCAGACTGGGTCAAATTGTGACTGAATATGAGAGAAAATGATATATGATTAGCTAAAAGTGGAAGAAGGATGATTGCTCATGCACAGGTTAATATGCTGCAATCTCCATTTGCTTTGGGAATGTGGCTGGTATTTTGTCCTGTGTCATAACTGTTTTACATTTTAAGGCATTTGAGTTCTGTATTGGATTATTGCTTTCTCTGTTTTTAATCTACCCTCATTTTAAAAAATATTCCCCATTTGGATTATTTTTTTAAGCAGGCAACCAACCAAACAAATGAAGTGCATATCTGCCTAACCTCCATAATATACAATATTACAGGTAGCCCTTGACTAATGACCACAACTGAGCCCAAAATTTCTGGTGCTAAGCAAAACAGTTGTTGAGTTTTGCCCCACTTTATGACTTCTCTTACCACAGTTGTTCAATGAATCACTGCAGTTGTTAAGTTAGTAACAAAGTTGTTAAGTGAATGTGGCCTCCCCATTCATTTTGCAAAAATGAAAGGTTGCAAAAAGTGATCACATGATCCCAGCACACTGCAACCATCATAAATAAATGCCAGTTGCCAAGCATTCAAATTTTGATCATGTGGCCACGGAGGTGCTGCAAACTTGCAAGTGTGAAAACCAGTCATAAGTCACATTTTTCAGTGCTGTTGTAATTGCGACTTTCTCAAGTGATACAGAATCAGCAGGAAATGGTGGAGAAATCCTCAGCAGCAAAACAACAACCAAAAGAGCAACACATCCCAGTTATCAAGTGTAAAAAGGCTGTAGTACTCCAAGAGGTACCAAATCCCATCTGCACAAAACATGAGAATCACAACATGCTATGCCCTTCCTATATCTCAGTTTCCATTCTTTTCTAGGGTAGTAGCGAAGTCTTGTATATTCCTTTGCTTCCATCTAGTGGTTGCCTGGCCTTTTGCAATACATACTGTATATGGCTTTGCCTCATCTTTCATTTCCATGTGCAGTATTAAAAATAAAAGTAAAGGTTTCCCCTGTGCAGTCATTTTAATTAATGAAAATACTCTTATTTGTTACCTGTTCAAAACTGCTGAGATTAGGGAATAGAGTCTTGTTCAGGACAGAGGAGTTGCCTGCAAGAAATCCAAGATATCAGCAGTGCATTCTGATTTGTGTAATGCAAGGACTGAAGAGGAAAGAAAAGCAAGAACTTGACAGAATTTTTGGATGTCTGTTTTGTGGCATCTTAAATATGTGTCCAAAAACAGGTTGGTAACATAACAGAGATACATATTGCTTCTTGCCATAACTCTAAAGACAGGTTTGCATTATGGTCAGCTGTTAGGTGGGCATTATTATTTAAATATTTAAAAAAGAACAATGCAAGATAAACCAGAAAAGTTAGCAATATCACAGAAGATGAAACTGGAACTGCAATCTGGCTATATTTACAAACTATATTCTCCAGCCTCTACCCAGAACATCAAGGAAATACTGGATTTCCAAAAAGAAAATGACTGAAAGATGTAAAACAGAGGAACCTTTACTTACAAAGCTGGGCCCTATCTAAATGCAGGAGACTTAGATACTTGGACAGAAGTGGATCAGACTGTGGAGGTACCTGCTTTTCTGTGTGGATGATTTCAAGTCCAATTAGGCTGCTTAGGCCAATCAGAGCTTTCTTTGAAGTATGGGAGAACCCTTTTAGAACTTCCAGTTGGCATGTGTCAGCTGGGGGACTGGTTTAGGCTGCCTTGATCTACTAACAGGGACAAGGGCAAGACAGAGAAAACAAAAATAAACCACTGAAGATCAACCCAAAAGTATGTTGGTGACTACCTAAAACAGGGTATTACTGATTGCATCAAGTTTTGGGGGTGGGATGGGCTGATTTTTCAGCTATATTTGATAAATACCCATGTTGCATTTTTAATACCTACTTGTAAATATTTTTTTATTGTAAATATTTAGTTATTAAGATTTGTAATGCATGGTCATGCTACCTTGCTCCAAGCACTGGAGGTATCTTTAAATTCAGTTTGGTCTGTACTTAAACTACATTTCAATTTTTTACAGTTGTTTTATACTTTTCATGTTGCTAATTATCTTGAAGTTATTGTGTGTGCATGTGTGTGTGTGTGCGTGTGTGTGTGTGTTATCGGTAGTCTTTGACTTATGACCACAATTGAGCCCAAAATTTATCTTGCTAAGCAAGATAGTTATAAAGTGAATTTTGCCCCATTTTACAACTTTTCTTGCCACAATTAAGTGCATTGCTTCAGTTTTTAAGTTAGTAACATGGTTGTTAAGCAAATCTGGCTTCTCCCTGAACTTTGCTTGTCAAAAGGTCACAAAAAGGTGATTACATGACCCCAGGACACTGCAGCTACCATAAATACGAGTCAGTTGCCATGCATCTGAATTTAGATCATGTGACCATGGAGAAGCTGCAATGATCATAAGTCACCATTTTCAGCGTCATTGTCATTAATTCAATTGTTGTAAATCAACGACAGCCTGTAAATTATAACTTATAAATATTTCCATGTATTTGTCAAGAATTATTGATGACTTGCCATCTAAAGATCACTATTATTAGCCCATCTTCTCATCATAACATCACTGATTGTTCATCTTACCTGTCTCAGTCAGATTGCAAGTACAGCTATACAAGGTGATGTCACTGATTTTATACTCCCAATTGACAGGGTAATGTTCCACCAGGGACAGCATCTTCTTCACGGCATCATAGATGAAAATGAAGCTGATGAGGGCACAGAAGCCTTCCTCAGTGAAGCGTGTGAAATACTGTACCAAGTAACTAGCTTCAGTAGCCACCAGGATAAGGCCAAAGAAGGCCACCCATAAGCCAATCCAGAGGCGGAGTTCTAAATAGTCCAAGCTGTGGTCTCTGAGAGGAGGGAAGAGCCAAAACAGTCATATTCCTAAGTAGGTTAGTTTTTGAAAATGAAGCCTGAGCTCTTAGCCACATGGTTAGTCCATTTCTAGCAGGACTGCCCCCAAATCTCAAGTTAAGAGCCTTGTTGGCGCAGTGGTTAGAGTGCAAGCTACTTCTGCTGACTGCCGGCTGCAATTTGGCAGATCGAATCCCACCAGGCTCAAGGTTGACTCAGCCTTCCATCCTTCCCAGATGGGTAAAATGAGGACCCAGATTGTTGGGGGCAATATGCTGACCCTGTAAACCGCTTTGAGAGGGCTGTAAAGCACTATAAAGCGGTATGTAAGTCTAAGTGCTATTGCTATTGCTAAACTGAAGAATTTCCCCTAGAGTGGCTCTCTTTTGCCTATTAAGAGACCAGATTCAATCACCAATAATGAATTCCCATTAGTAACTGGCTTTTATTGCCTTGCAGCTTGACTCTCCTATTTGGGAAGTTAGCAAAAGACGGTGAAATGAAGTGCCACTAACAATTTTTTATAGCAACCATCAAATTCTTTCAGGGAATAAATTGAGGGCAGTGGAATGCCTCCATTAGGGAAGAACAAGCCCTTTCTTCAATGCTGGAGCTCAGGAGTCAGTGCTTCTCCTCAGTTACACTATCAGAATACATTGAATATACAGAACACACTATCAGGATATACTGACAATGTTTGTACAGAAGCATCCTTTCCTACAAGCCTATCTTTCTAAGTGTTTGAATGCAATTCTTATTACACCCAACTAGTACATTCTTGGTCTTGCGGGATGGTATATAGCCCACTATAACGGGAAGATTCTATTTAAGGAAAGAATGAACTTGAAGTATGATAAGGCTTTGCTGTCATATTTAGTATCCTCCTTGCACTTGACCAGTTCAGAAGTAATTTGCACAATCATAGCACTAACACTTTGACTTATATCTGTTTCACAGTGCTTTGTAGTCCTCTCTAAGTGGTTTACACAGTCAGCATGTTTTTCCCAACAATCTGGGTCCTTATTTTACCGACCTCAGAAGGATGGAAGGCTGAATCAACCTTGAGCTGGTGATCATTGAATTGATGAACTGCCGGCAGCCAGCAGCCGGCAGAAGTAGCCTGCAGTATTATTGCATTCTGGCCACCACAATCATGTTGGAAAGAAAAGCTTGGCTGATTTTCTTGCTGCAAGCTGATTGGCTAAACCAGCCTTGTTTAGCCAATATTCCACTTAACACTCTTGCAGAACAGCCTGGTTTGGCATACCTTAGTAAGATTTATCAAGTTGACCTGAATGCATATCAAATCTCTGAAAAGTTGTGTGAGGTATTAAATCTATTTTGACTTTACTATACTGCAATCGTATTTTATTCTAAATTACCAACAAGTAGTAATGTTCAAGGCAGAGGTAGAAAGACCGAATGACAGGTCCAGACTACAAGCATGAGTATTGGCTAGTCAACACGCACAGGCATTGCAAATCTTATATGATCCCTAATCATCTTGATAAGGCTCAAGGAAAGAGAGTTCATGAAGGCTTGCTCCCAGCATGCATACCAATACGAAGCACTACTTACTTGCTGAAGGAGAACAGAAGACGCTCAAAGACAAGGACAGGCCCAGTGCTACTCAGGATGGTGAGAGGCTGCCCAGCAAATAGGCAGAAAAATGCACCAGCGAAGGCAGTACCCAGGAAGCTTTCCAGGACACCCTAGATCATATGAGGAAGCACATGGCTTTGCTTGGTTGAACATTAGCAGCATACCAGCTCTCAAATAATGGATACAAGTCAGCCAAACAGCATAATCACATAGCAATATGAAACTGTTTGCCTACTACCATTGGTAGGAAAGTACATAAGACTAAAGAAATGCAGACTGATATGGTGAGGAAAAATAATTGAAGTTACAGAAGGATCCTAGTCTATCAACACAGACCTGCATGTTATCTGTAGCATCTCCTAGCATTCCTCCAAAGGTTATTGCATTGGTGACTGTAGCCAGGTAGATATAGAGAATGGCTGAGAAGCACTGGAGGCTAAGGCCATCAGAGAAGTCACTGCCATACCAAGGAGCTTTTCGTTGGATATCCTTTAATAACCCTCCAAATAGCCTGCAAGAAAAAGACTTTTGTTTTTTTTTAATTGGAGTAACTGCTGGAATCTTGACATACAGTATATGTGTACTTTGGATAACTTATATTTCTTTCTAAACTTGTACCCTTGGGGAAAAAGAAAGAAGAGAATTCAAATTGACTCTGTTTTCAAGAGACATCCATGCTTTAATTTCCCTGGCCAAACCTCTGTGAATTTTACCTTCCAGTCTTCTCCAGCTCTTCACTTATGAACTGGTGCCCATGAGCCTGTCGGTCATCCACAGCAGATTTGTTTCCATTAGCATGAGGACTCCAGTCACGGATGCGCATGGAGATCCTGAGGATGTAACAGGGATAGTATGCAGTACAGCCATTTTGTGTACACACGAGTCATATTGTAATGATGGTGATTGATTCTGAGCTAATATCATATTTTGGTTCTTACAACCAAACTCCAGCTATTTCTGTTATTTCCAATGCAACTCAATATGTAAGCAACATATCAAAACACAATATTAGAGAAAGCCAATGTGGGATTCATATGTATTCTGAAGTGATACTGTAGACAGTAGTTGTACTATTGTGTTATCACAGTATATCCCATTTCAAAGCAAAACAACAGAGCCACATGCTTCCGCATATGATCTTGTTTCTAAGAAATAATCAAACTGTACAAGAAAACAGATTTCTCACATGGTTAAGTTGCATATCATGAGTAACATAACATATTCTCTGAGAAGCAGAAACGGTGACATTTTCACAACCCCAGCCAACTAGGATTACAGAGATCATTTTGATAGGTGAAGGAACAACACTTTTTTCAGCAACAGGTACAAAGCTGGGAAAATGGAACATCTCAGCAATGCAGGTGCTTATGGGGCTATGCTTATGGATATCCAGATGAAGCATATAATTGTACAATACTTTCCACATAAATTTTAATTAGATTTGTTTAGATTTGTCAAACATGAGATACATTTATATCCATCTGCATCTCTTTTCAGTAAGATACCTTTTCTGTGGCGAGGGCAAACTTTTTGGGGGACAAATTCGAGTGGTTGGATCCCATTTGCCTGGTGGCAAGACAGTCAGCTCATCCAGAAATTCATCAATTCCTGCAACAAGGTCTTCAGTATCTTTTGCTTTCCAAACAATTCTCTGAAAAAGCTGGAAGGCAATATCATTAGTTCTAGGTAATTCTTTTTAGCAGTAATGGCAGGGTAAGAGGAAACAACTTTGTGAAATGGCTTCCTTGGTTTAGCAAAGCAGACCATAACTCAGCTTAAGTAACTTGAGAGAAGATTGGAAAAAGGATTGCCATCTTTTAATCCATAAAATTATAAAACTATGCAACCAAGTAACAAATTTCATAAGATTTTGTTCATTCATTCATTTGACTTAATCCGTCCTGTTTCCTCTTTCAGCAACGAAAGAAACAAGAACCAAATTTTGATGCATTTGTTCATTAAAACTATCAGTGGGATCCACAAAAAGATCTCATAACATTCAGTGGCAAAAATAAAAAAAATCAGAAAATCCAAAAGGGTTGAATGCTTCTTTCATAGAACCAGTGAAAATTAAAACATTTTGAATAGCTAGAATTAAATACAAATTGCTGTCTTAAGATGACACATAGTATTATATTTCATTGAAAGTCAAATAATAGAAGCAAGACAGATGTATTTCCTATATGTTTTAAAGCATCTATGACATTTGAAATAATTGGAGTTTTAATTGTTAATTTAAATTCTTTTAAAGTGAGGGGAGTTGTTATCTACAGGAAACCTATGACAAATAAATTCATATTTTTATCCCAGAAAAAAACCAATACAAACAGTTAAATATCACTGAGTATATGGGGAAAGATTCCTAGATAATTTTTACTTAAATTGCAGTTATGGTAATGGAAACTTTTACTTGCTAACTTTCATGCCTTTAACTTTTATCAGTAGGTATACATATTTTTTTTAATCTCTTTAAAGGAGTGCAGATGCTTAACTAAAAATTGAGAAAAGTAAAGTCCTACAGAAAAAAGTAAAGTCCTACACTTAGGCAAGAAAAAGCAAAAGTACACATATAGACTGGGTGAAACCAGGCTCAATAGCAGTACTGTGAAGCGAGATCTTGGAGTCTTAGTGGACAACAGCTAAATATGAGCACGCAGTGTGCGCAGCAGCCAAAAAAGCTAATGCAATCCTAAGTGAGTATTAACAGAGGGATACAATCATGATCAAAGGAGGTACTAATACCACTCTATAAAGCCTTAATAAGACCACACCTACAGTACTGCATCCAGTTTTGTTCACCACATTATAAAAAAGATGTTCAGGCTCTGGAAAAAGAGTGCAGAGAAAAGCAACCAGGATGATTAGGGGACGGAGACTAAAACACAGGAAGAAACGGTTTACAGGAACTGGGCATGGCTAGTCTAGTAAAGAGAAGGACCGAGGGAAACATGATAGCGGTTTTCAATATTTGAGGGGATGCCACAGAGAGGAAGGGGTCAAGCTATTTTCTAAAGCACCTGTAGGCCATATAAGGAATAATGGATGGAAACAAGGAGAGGTTTAACCTGGAAATAAGTAGAAACTTTCTGACAGTGAGAACAATCAACCAATGAAAAAGAGTTGCCCTCGAAGTTGTGGGAGCGCCATCACTTGAGACTTTCAAGAAGAGATTGGACTGCTATTTGTCAGAAATGGTGTAGGGTCTCCTGCTTTGGCTGGGGGTTGGACTAGATGACCTACAAGGTCCCTTCCAACTCTGATTATCTGTTGTCTGTTAAATAGCATTATAGCTCCAATTAGAAAGTCTAAATGTAGCACATTGTTTTCTTTTGCAGAAGTAATGGGAAATTAGGGTTATATACTACTAATCAAATTTTTAACCCATTTAAGGTTTTTTAAACTTTATTTATAGCTCACCTTTATTATTTTTACAAATAACTCAAGGCAGTGAACACACCCTCCTCCTCCTATTGTCCTCACAACAGCAACCCTGTGAGGTAAATTGGGCTGAAAGACAGTGATCGGCCCAAGGTCACCCAGTCACTTTTCACGGCAAAGGCAGGAGTAGAACTCCCAGGCTTTCTAGCTTTATGCCTTAACCACTAGACTAGACCAAAGTTTTTCAAAGTTATTGCAAAAAGAATCTGGGTTGTCCAAATTTGCAAAATAGCAGGTGAAACAGAACAGAGCAGCTGTGAACAATATTGATTGGACTGATTGTGTAAGTAATTGGCTTTGCCTAGATTATTGCAGCACATTCTAATGGAGCTACCTTTGAAGAGTAATTGGAAATGGGAGCTAATGCAATCATTACATGCTCATGTGACCTTGCTACTTCAAGAGGTACAAAGGGTTGCAGGTTAGCTTCTGGGTACAATTCAAAGTGCTGGTAGTTATTGCTAAAGTCCTATATAGCTCAGATCCTGAATATCTGCAAGACTGCTACTCTTGGATGTAGATACCCATCCAAGAAGACTGGGTACAAGCAGGTCTTGTGAGTTGTTATTGCAATGTTGCTCCTTTGCTATTGGACATGAAGTGATGGTCTTCCTATTTATTTAGGTTGATATATGTTCGGATTTTGATTTTATACTTTTATGTTTACAAACTGTAGATGCTCAGAGCCTGTTCTGACCAAGGCTTCCTGTGACAGTAACAATCACATGCTGTTCCCAAAAACCATTGTTTTAATTTCAACGACTGTGAATTATATACATTCACAGCCCGTGAATGTCCCAAACAGTTTATGAATAGTCCAACAGAAGTCTGCCACAGGTTTTCAGGATAAGGCTGATAAGCACCCACCTTAATCTCCCTTGAAATGCTATCAACGACTCAGTTGCCAATTAGCTGTACAAGACCAAATGGAACACAAAGTCAACACGGAGCTTCAGATTTTAAACCAACCAGAATGAACAAAGTTGCTTCCTGCAAAGGCTCATGTCCCTTTGCTCCTCCTTTATGTCTTATGGGAGGGGCCAATCATCTCCAAACCTTACTCCCAAGTCACCCTTTTTGTCTTAACTGTTCTTGCCTTCTGGCAGCTTTGCGCAAGCGTGCACTGGGAACAGGCTCCCCCTGTTTCTCTGCCTCGCTGATGTCAGATTCTGGAGGCTCTGGAGTCAGTGCATAACTCTCAGATGGCCCTGGCCCCATCTCTGTATTGGACACAGATCCCTTGTCTGAGCCCTCCCCAGACTCCAGGACAAGCCCACATTCCTCCTCACTGTCTGACTCTGCTGCCAGCTGCACAGGCTGCTGGCGGACCACAACAGAGCCACTAGCCATTGGAATGACAAATGAGCATAATGAGTGTTTTTAATATCACATGATACTAGATTCATAACGGGAAGATTATTTTATAAAAAGCATTCTATGCATCTTTTCCTTTGCTTAATGGGGCCTGATTTTATACTAGTAAAAGATTTATATTTTTTTAATCACATACATGAAACATTTTGAAGAATCATTTCCAAGTCATAATACTACATTTTAAGAATTTCTTAAAATGTATACCTACATTTTAAGAAAATTTCTCTAATTCTCATGTATGAAAGAATAAATTAAAGACAAGGCCTCTATGGCCAGATTTACTCTACTCCTTTTCTTGACAACTAGAAGCTTGGTCTTGGACATGTTGAACAATTGCTGTCTTCTCTTCTAAAGACCCGGTCCCACTTTATGCAAAACGTATGCATAAAGGACGAGCAAAATTTCAGGGGTGGCTCCATCCATTGTCATCCGCTCCAAAAAGTGGTGAAAATTTGCATAAACAGA